>AYEL01084209.1:0-69575 GCA_000484575.1 Olivierus martensii
CAGAACTCTCTCAAGAAATTAAGCGTCTCTGGGGAATGCAAAAGGTAGTTATAGTACCCATCATTCTCTCCTCCACAGGAGTAATCCCTCATACATTACACAAAAGCCTCAAAACACTAGATCTACATCCAAAGACATACATAACACTACAAAAAGCATCTCTACTCAATACATGCAACATAGTAAGAAAGTTTCTCAACACTGACACAGACAGTTAGCTACTTGTGATGTTTAATTGTGAGTTATGTCTTGACTCGTGTCCGACATAGCACTTTGACCCGGAAATATTCCGTGCCCACATTGATGTACCCATAATAATAATATAAAAGTTGAGGAAGGTGCAAGTGTGTTGAAAACGTTTCTGAATAAAGTTTTGACTGCTAAAAGGCTTTGTCTTTTACTTTTGTGCAGTCTTTTATAAAAATAAAAAGTTGTTAATTTATATTAAAAAATTTGTATTACTTCACTCATTTTTAAATATTTTTCTGGTACGAGATCATTCTATATTTGTTTCCTCTCTTTCAGCCAGGGAATAGTATGATGATATATTCTCTGGCTGGTTAATAAAAAAGTTTAATAAAAATAAAAGTTGTTAATTTATATTAAAAAATTTGTACTACTTCACTCATTTTTAAATATTTTTCTGGTACAAGATCGTTCTATATTTGTTTCCTCTCTTTCAGCCAGGGAATAGTATGATGATATATTCTCTGGCTGAAAGTTGAAAATAAGTAACCATCATATTCCATCTAGCTCTGAGAATTTTGATTTGGAATTTTTATTTAAAAATTTATTTTCTGACTTACATAAAATTTGATTTATATATAAATCAAGGAATGTCTGCATTCTGATAAATTATGCTATATATATTATATAGAAAATGGCCCATATTCTTATTTTTAAAAATGCAAATAAAAACAGAAAAATATTAATTAATAACATTTTATCTTCCTTAAATAAGTCATCAGCTTAAAATAATATATAATAGCAAATTGAAAATGACTTATTAAAGAAAATTAATAACACTTTATTTTTGCTGCTGCAAAATATTTTATTTAATTTTTTAAAATAAGAAGAAAATTATGTAATTATATTCTTACATTTATGGCAACAATAATTTTAGATTGATGTAACTTTTCTATTATTTTGATGGTAATGTTTAAAATATTGAATTCTTTTTAAATATAATAATGCTATTGTTCATATAAATTAATAATAAAATTTTAAAAATTGTTTCATTTATAAACAAAATAGTAATTGAAATAAATTCACATTTTATTCAAGTAATGGGCATAACAGATAAAAAAAAAATTAAACTTTTAATATATATATATATATATTTATACCATCATCAGCACTTTAATGGAATAATTTAGTTTGTCTATATTGTCAATATATTGATATTAATACTTCTGAAATATAGTATACATTGGAACTTCAGGATTAATTAATGTTGATTTGAAAGAGAGAACTTTGTAAACTCACAAGCATTAATTAATTCTAAATAATGTTAGAGACAAATCTATCATTCATTTATAAATTTGAAAATATAAATATTAATTTTTACAGAGATGATACTATTGATTAAAAAAATAAATATAATTGAAGAGAATATACTATATAATGAAATCAAACTTGATAATTTTCTAGTAATAATATCTACAAAAGATTATCTTATAAATTAAAAATTTTTCTTTCCATTTCTTTCTTTTTTTTTTAAATATATCTTCTTTAATAAAAATGTCAATTGATTAACCATTTTGAATTTGTAACATTTTTGTTTTTGAGTAACTTATTCGTAATATTTCAAATTGAAATTTAGATAAATTATAACTATCATTAGAATTATTGATTTCATATTAATTGAAATAGTTATAATGCAAAATTTGTCTTGAAATTATTAGTGTATTCTGTAATTACAAAATAATTATAGACAAATTTTCAAATTATTATCTAATCTACAATTATATAAATTAATTGAATAACTTAAAAATTTCACAATAGAAAATTAATAATGTTATCTTTATTAATTTAAGTCTATTATAACAGACAGAACGTATGGAGATTGTTTTAGAGAAAAATGATCCTGAATTATATTCCCACTTAGAAAATCTTAATGTTTTGCATAAGCTACCAACCAAAACTTGGTTTGGTAAATGTTTTGCTGAAATTCTTTCAGAAAGTGCACTCGAAAGGTAACTTAATATTAAATATTGAATTTATTTAAAATAAATTGTAATTATTGTAATATTATTATTACATCTAATTTAATAATATAAATTTTTTATCTTTAATTTCAAACTAAAATTATAACTCAGAGATTTTGCAAATACAGAATTAAGTCAGTAATATATAATTGACTATAACTTTTTATTTAAAAGATATAATAAAGGTATTTTATACATAAAATATTAGAATTTGTTTGTGTGTGTTAGTATCATTCAATATGAATTCTTTTAAATGCTACATATTTATATCCAGCATTCTTACAGGGCATGAAGAAAGTACTAGTAAATTCAGTATCATTCAATATGAATTCTTTCAAATGCTACATATTTATATCCAGCATTCTTACAGGGCATGAAGAAAGTACTAGTAAATTCAAAATAGCTGAGTTTTGAATTTATTGTTTTACTTTTAAAAATCAATTGCTTTTCCACTTAAAAACTTCTTTAATTGCTAAATAAAAAAGAGTTAAAGGGTATAAAATCTATCTCAATATCAAATGAGACATTAAAGAACAAATATTACAATAATTTTGAAAGTTATTATGCAGCTTTACATTATCTTGATGAAATTTATTTGGTTAGGTTAGTTTTAGTTAAGCTACTATTTCACATATGAAATATCGTATATCTAGCGATGGCCATTTTTAGATTCTATCACAGGCAGGCTAATACTATGATGAGGTCAACTGGAAAATTGAAAGATGGGGTTCAGTGTGCTGGATCTGCATGACTCCTGAAAAATGGAGTGTGTGGGATTTGGAATTGAATCCAGATCCTTCAAGGTGGTAAACAGTTGTTTTACCATGCAGTCATCTGGCTTATTTGATTTGGTGCAGTAAAAGAATTTTAAGGTTATGAGAAATTTCCATAAGTAAATGCAGTAAAATTTTATCGAGATAATGCAAGATTGCACACTGTGTAGATGACTTGCTGTAAGTATGCATCTATATGATGATCATCATTTTAGAAAAGAATAGGTGTCAAAAATAAAAAAAATATATATATATAAGAATAAATTAATTGAAAGTCATTTATATAAAGAATGTTTTATTAAAATATACATATATTAAAGATAAATATTTAATTAATAATTGTTGAAATGTGCATAAATTAAGTGTGAAGATGCTTAATGGCACATATCTATATATAAATTTGATAACTTTTTCCTAATAAATATTTTTAACTAGGATATGGGATAAAGTCATTGCTGGTTGTTGTAAAGTTCTAGCATTTGTCGGAGCTGCTCTTTTAATGGTTCTGAGACGTCCACTCTTGGGAATGCATCACGCAGATGAAGTTTTGGAATTTCTAACAAAGGTTTGTTTATATAAAATATTTTAAAAATTAGAATTTAAAATACTTTTACTTTTAAATTTGTGCAAATTATTTAAAAAAACAATGAAATTATTTAAATAATAATAAATAGAATATAATTTATTTATTAATTTCTCAGATTTTATCAATACCTATCATATTGAAATATAGAAGTGATTCCCATCATTCCATCTGTTCTTTTTAGAAATTAAGCAAACATACAAAACTTTTAAACATAAAAAATTATTAAAATATATAGTATTTTTCATATTTAAAGTTTTTATACTTATTAAAAAAATGAATAAAAACAAATGTAAGAATTCACTGCATAAATATGCAGTGCATATTGATACAATGAATAACATTTCACACATTATTGAAAGACAGTTTAAAATTGATTAAAAATAAATACTTAAGTTATTGTTTGAAAATAAAAAGAAATTTTACATTAAAAATATTTTAATTATTTTTTTTTATTATTCATTTTATGTTTGTTCTTGATATATTTTGCAGGCAAATATTATAGACTATCAGATTTCAGGGAATCATATTCTTATTACCCAAAATATACATCTAGTTTGCAATTCCTCTTTATCCTATTATAAAATAATGTTTTAAATTTTGTGTCAGATATTGTGTGTTAACTTGACATAACAGAATATTTACTAGATTTTCAAAATTAACTTGGATTAATTATTCAAAATTGCATTTTTTGCAATTTTGTTCAACAATAAACATGCAAATGCCATCAGATTTACTTTTAATACAATATTAATTTTAAATGTTTTAGAGAGATGGTACTGGTTATTTCAAGAAGTAAATATTCAAATTATTATTTTATTCTTTAAAAATATTTCCTAGTATATTAATGTGAGCCTTCTTTGAGAAAGTTTTAAAGTTACTATTTTCAGATTAATTTTAGAGGACAAAATGAACAGAGAAAATTTATACTTTTTAAGAATCTTGATATTAGATTTTTTGTTGATTTGTGCTTCAGTATGGTAATTAATATATAAAATATATACTTATTAAATATACTATATGATTTTATAGAAATTTGGTTGTTTTGTAGTTTTAAATATATATTAATGATGATATTTTTGCATTTTTAAATAATTAGTTTGAAAGAATGAACTAATAATTACAATGCTAACATGATAATTAGACATTCACATATATTAGTCATTTTTTTATAGAATAAGATGGCAGGAAAATTAATTATTCAATACAGGCATATCTTGTTTATGTGGGGTAATGTTCCAGACTACTGCTATAAAGCAAATCACAATCATTTTTCATTTGCTGTATAAAACTACACTATTCTTCATTAAGTACATAATAACACTAGATCTAAAAACTTGGCCAGATGGCTATGTTTTAAAGTATTTGCATATCACCTTGGAGAATCCAGGCTCACACCTTTTGTTTTTAAAGATATTTCTGGGACTGGCCCATCTATATGTTATGTTTTATATATCTATTATAAGTATTATTTTGCAAATAATTTTCATTTTGAGATATAAAATAAAAACATGAAATACAATTGAAAGCACTAAAGCAAGGTATGCCTCCATTTGAAATATGTTTTGCTCATAATGTTATTCACTTAACAGAATTCTTGTTAAATTTAAAAAATTAATTAATTTGTCACTTTTTAAATGTTTAGTATCAGCTGTTCTAAAAATAATTCAAGAATAAAATCTTTCAAAATATTAAAATTTTTGGGGTTCATTTCAAAAAGGGTTGAACAGTTAAAATTATTGCCAATAAGAGCTGTAAGATTCAGATATGATTGGTTAAAATGCTTAATTGTTTGGCAGTAAACTAATGAAACTCAATTAAAATGTACTTGAGAGTAAGAGCATAGTCATAGAGATCACAAACATGCTGGCTTCACCCATCAAAAGATAACTATGGGTAAGCCAGCTATGCCTGATATGGAGTCTGACAAGGATGACTTCCTGTCTCCTGTTCCTGCGATGACAAGCATCTCATTGCTCGACCAATAGTTGATCTCATGGAGTTTGTTGTTTACTTGTTTATCCCACATTTTTATAAACCTCTTGTTAAGGACAGGCTTAAAATCAGAAAATAGAACATGGAAATTGCATGAATGGTGAGGGATGGCTGATTTTGCAACAATATCAGTAAGTTCATTTCCCTGAACACCATCATGTCTCAAAACCCAATAAAACTTGATGGTTTATTCTCTTTTTGAGAGAAGGAACAGAAGCTTTCTAATGTGGAAAATAATAGGGTGTGGACAAGATTTCAACAAGATCAGAGCCTGTACCAAACCTTGTCCCCTCTAGAAAAACTGAAGATGTAGGACACAAAATTGATTCTGGATCCCCAAGATGGTAAACATATCATGCAACTTATGTGCTCTTCTTTAAAATAACTATTTTTAGTGTTACACTAATACTGTATATGCTCTGGGATACGTATGTTTTGAATTATGTAGACTTTCATGGGACAATCCACCTATGTAACTCAGGTATTGTATCTTAGATGCAATATCTGAAAAATTTATAAATATCCCAGATTATATGTAAATTACTTGGTGATAAAAATTAGAATCAAATTAAAAATCCAAAGTTTGTAATATATTTTTGTACTGTATGTGCATAATGATGATGATTATTATAAATTATTTTGATTGTGGCTGTAAGCATAAAAGTATTTGATTGTAAATTACATTATACATAATTAATATACAGTCAAACCTCAAGACGCCACCATCCTTTTGGGCACGATTTTGGCGATTAATTGGGGTTGACAGTTTATCAAAAATGTGTGGTATAGAAATGAAAATGAACTCTGAATTTATTAAATTTAATAAAATACAGTACATTTATATTTTACATTCAAACTTACAATTTCTACAAAACTATATTTTACAGTATAGTATATGTACAGTGTTATATAGAAAACAGTGAAAAAGTTTTTGGAAAGCAAATGGAAATGATGGACTTCACTTACAGCAATGGATGGCTGGCACGTTTCAAATATAGAGGAGCCTTTTGCGAGCATTGTAGCATGGTGAAACATTAACAAGACTTCGCATCACGTGACAAGTCATTAAGGAAATGATCTGGTTCTTATAATCTTCCTATAACCCAGGTATGAACCAGGCTTAAAGAAACACATGATTAAACATTAACTCCACCGGCATGGTGAAACATTAACAAGATTCATATCACGTGACAAGTCATTAAGGAAATGATCTGGTTCTTATAATCTTAAATTTCCTATAACCCAGGTATGAACCAGGCTTAAAGAAACACATGATTAAACATTAACTCCACCTTCCCTACTCCCTAGGTTAGGAGAGGTATAGTTACAAATGAATCCAGAGAACTTTTAACATATACAGTATTGATAAACTTTGGGATGTGAGTCACCTTACATGCCCCTGACAGATTAACGAGGGCAAATATAATACCAAAGGAATATTTGCTTAGATGTTTCTATTGGCAGATAGTGTTTTATTGGGGTTTGCCTATTCCATTAACATAGAGAAGATCCGTTCTGGCAAATTTCTTGGAGGTCAGCGAGGGTGGCAGCTTAATGGAGGTGTCTTATCAAGGTTTGAATGTATATAAATAAATACACAAAAAACTGACAATTTGTAAAGCTAATTATCAAGCAGTTGTCATAATTGTCCAACAACAAACCAGATAGTTATATGCACTTTTAGTCCTATTTAGTTGACAAATTAAATATTCTTCATTAAAGAGTTCTGTTTAGGTATAGTTTAAGAAAAGAACTATAGTCAATCTTTAGAGGACAAAATTTAACATAAATGTGGTGTGTTTATCCATAAATTTAGGGATAATTGACTAGTTAAATTAACTGAAGAGAATTTAAAATGCTTCTCTAATATAAAAGTTTCCATTTTGTATTAGCTAATTTTCATGACTCACAATATCTGCATTGGCTTTTTGATTTTATTGCATAATTTAAAACTGAATTGTTATTCACCTTGTGTTGATATTTTTTTAATTTTTATGATAAAAAAATTGAAAATTAAATTTTTGAGTATGTAATTTAAAACAATTTTATTTACAAATGATTTATCACAAAAATTAAAAAAAATCAACATCAGATAAATGAAAATTCACCTTGATAATGATGAATCTTATTAATCAAGATTCTATGTATTAGAATTTACATTTTTTAAATGCATAATTTTTTTTATTTTGTATAGTTTGATTAATTACTGTATAATTCTTGCATATCTCTTTACTAGGTACCTGATGATACAGCAGATGTGGTAGCTACTAAAGCTTAAATGCATAATTTTTTTTTATTTTGTATAGTTTGATTAATTACTGTATATTTCTTGCATATCTCTTTACTAGGTACCTGATGATACAGCAGATGTGGTAGCTACTAAAGCTTTAGAATTATGGCAAATCAAATATAAAGAGGAAAGATAAAATACGAGAAGAAAAGTTATTTTTGAATAATTTTTTTTGATTTTAGTTTTTGATAATTTTATTGTTGTTGATTTATATAAAGAAGAGCATAAACTGATATCAAATGTAACAATAATAATTAAGTGATTAATAAATATTTTAAAATTTATTTTATATAAATTTTTCAATTACAAAATTTTGATTTTAGGAAAGGAAAAAAATATGGCCATACTTTAAGTAAATAATTTTCAAACAAATTATTTGCTGAATGTATAGCCGTATTTAGTTACAAGAATAGAATTATTACAAGATACAATATTTCATTGCCAGGTCTTCTAATTTTCAGAAATAAATTGGTAAATTTAATACAGTGGGTGATCGGTTAACAAACTGTTCAGATAACAAACACTTTCACGAAAGATTTTTATGTTCAGATAAGGAAAACTTCACAGAACAAACTGGGACCCGCGGACTGATGGCATGACAGGTGGCCGGATGGCTGCGTGGTAAAGCTGTGGCTTACTATCCTGGAGAATCCGGTTCCCACTCCTCCAATTTTTCAAGAGGAGTCCAGGCCCGACCCATTGAACCTCATCCTTCAACGGCATGACAGGTGGCCGGATGGCTGCGTGTTAAAGCTGTGGCTTACTATCCTGGAGAATCCGGGTCCCACTCCTCCAATTTTTCAAGAGGAGTCCAGGCCCGACCCATTGAACCTCATCCTTCAACCATCTGGTTGATCTCATCATGGGTGTTGGCCAGCCTGTGATGAATTCTATAAGTAGCTGCTGCCAGATAAAAATATGTCACGAGGATATGGCAGTTTAACTAACCTAATGGAATGCCTTGTGCATTTGTAGACATATGGGTAAGGAGGAGAACAGTAGTTTTTTCCCGATTAAACCGCCAGATAAAAATATGTCATGAGGATATGGCAGTTTAACTAACCTAATGGAATGACAGGCTTAGGCCTTGTGCATTTGTAGACATATGGGTAAGGAGGAGAACAGTAGTTTTTTCCCAATTAAAATCAACTCGGAGACAACTTAAAACTAATCAAAATATATTAAAGGAGGCAAGAGAGCGATTTTACAACATTTTGGTCTTAGAATGCACCCATACAGGATGAGATCAATAGGCTTGGGATCTCTATGATGACGATGCTATTAATCACTTCTGAAAAATCCTGAAGAAGAGAGAAAAGCAATCATGACAATGCTATTAATCCACTTCCAAAAAATCCTGAAGGAGAGAGAAAAGCAATGACATTGGACAGATTCTTTAACGGAAAAAATAAACATATAATAATATTAAAATGCAAGACTATGTATGTATATACAGTATTATGGTTAGTTGGTCATCGATTTATTTATTTTTGGGGTCTCCAGAATAAATTAATCAAATTCCCATAAAACCTATGGTAATAGTAAGAAATTATATTATTTATTTATTTTTGGGGTCTCCAGAATAAATTAATCAAATTCCCATAAAACCTATGGTAAATCGATGATCGGTTAACGAACATTGTCTTTGAACGGATTATGTTCATTAACCAATCACCCACTGTACTACACTATGATAAAAATTAGCTGGAACTTCAGCAATTGTTAAAAGTAAAAACAAGTGTTAGAACTAGAGACAAAAAAAGTTAGTGCATTTATAAATAATTTATTGAACCCAAAAAAAGATTGTGTTAAAAAATTGTTAAATTGTTTAAAATCTTGGATTGATAAATAATTTTTCATTACTAACTTGTTTCTGCTTTATCATCATTTCAATAGGTTTATTACTTCCACATTGATACAAAAAAGTAATCAGTTATTGATATTACAAGAAAGAATTGAGAGTCTCTTATAAAGTTCGCAGTCTATCTCATCTCATTGCCTTAAGAGGACAACAGCTTTTTATAGCAACCTTTTAAAAGTTTTGTGCTTAGCTAATTTATATATAGACATACAACTTCAATTTCTAATTTTCAGATAAAACAATTTGTGTCATGTGTACAATTTGATGATGCTTATTTACTGATTATAAAGCTTTGATAGGAGACCATTCTTTAATTGGATAAGTGATATTAGTTTAGAATATGCGATGTCTGGTGACAAGCAAGTTCATTAGGAAAGTGGCAGTTCCATTCCATAATTTGTAATTTCCTGAGGCAAAGGAGTGAAATGTAAATTAATTCTTAAACTAAATCTAATATCCAAAATAATACAGAAATAAATTAGGAAAGATCAGAGTTAAATCTTCATATAATTATTGAGTGATTAGGATATGTAGAATATTCAATATCAAGTAGGAATGTATCCTTTTTTCTTGTAAACATATCTCAAAAGCAATTTTAAAAATGCTCTGAAATACGATTAGCAAGAAGAGTTCTGCTACTAAAAGTATTTATTCCTATCAGTGTTTAAAAATGTTCGTTAGAGATTTATACAAATTCTATAGTTAAACTTGGATGATGATTAATTTTATGAAAATCATTTCAATCTACAGAACTATTTTTTTAAACTCTGCATCTAATTATTTATACATATCCATCGTCAGTACAAATTATTGTTTGATTACACTCACGGAATTTTTAATATTAGTGTTAACTGAATTAAAATACTTAAAAAAGTTAGACAAAATGCTGCTTAAATGTTAGTTTAAGCAGATTAGCATAATTCTACGTGAACTTCCTGCTGCAATTCTTCATAACTTCTGAACTAAAACGGTTCTTTTGTATTCATATTACAGTATATCTAAATTCCAACTTTCCTTAAATCAACTTAGATCTCGTTTCATCCATTCCTGAATGAAATAAGATCTAAGTTGTAAAGTTGTGAAAATATATAAATTTCAAGTCTGTTGTTGAAATTTTGATTGTCGAAACTACATTGCAACTATAAATCTTTGGTAGTTATATTCGTGACTGTTATTTTTCTTCTTTAACCTTATGATTGTAGGCTTTTGTTCTTGGTGATTGATGCAATAAATAATAAAGTTTCTTAATAGTGATTTTATGACAATTTGAAACAGAATAAAACAATGAAATAAAAATAACTCAATTTGCAAACTTATTGAACCTAATTCTTAATTATTTAAATTTTCAAAATCTACACAAATTTCAGTGAAAAAATAATTACAAACAACAGTAACCAATCTTTAGAGACCATATTTTTTTTCATAAAATTAGTTATATTTATTAAACAAACTACTGCTATAATTATTTAATTAAATGCGAATTCAGCTATTTACAATGTACACACTCTTCATCTTGGACTTTTTTATTTTCGTTAACCTTATTTTCTTTATTCGAATTATCAAAAACAACTAAGCGACTATCTTCAATTTTACTGAGAGACAATTCCAAACGTTGCACGATCCACGTGTCACCCGCTTTCTCTCTGTCAGCCCAGATGAACAAACATCCCTTTTCTTTAGGACCTCTGACTGGTACCTTCAGAGTGGTCTTAAGTCCATCCAAGTAATTTTGTTCGTCTCCTAAATCGATACTTCCAGCTTTGATAGGTTGACCTAGCAGATCTATGGCACCTTGGTGTTTTCGGAGTATTTTTAACGAGTCTGAATAATAATTACCTTTTTTCATGTTATCGCGTATTTTACTCTGTATGTATAATCCTCCAGCCGAGCATACGATACCCGTAATAGCCGCATATTTTAATAAATTACCCACGCGATTCATTTGAAGTAAATATCGCAGAAAACGTGATGTTTTCGAACCGCGTACTAATCCCTCTGGCGGGGAAAAGTGGCGTATCGAATATTTTGTACATTCCAAAATTATTTTCGATAATCAGTAACTTTCATTGATGAATAAATTTTATAAAAAAAATTCGAAAACTATAAATTTAATTTCTATCGTAAACTGGTATTTTTGAAATTTCGTGTAAAGTGATTTATTTTCTAATTGATGCTAATTATATTGGAGAAAGCGCTCCCTTTAGGATTATTCGGAAATTTCGTCGGAAAATTCAATTTGGGTTATAACTTTGAGTAAAATTAAGCAAAGATTAATTAAATGACTATTATTATTATTATTATTATAAATAATCTGATAGTCAAAAAAATAAAAATGATTTTTCATTCATAGGTTTTTGTCACATTCAGTAAATACTTTTAACATCTTGCAAAGCACTATTAAAAGAAAAAATAGGCGCACATTATTTTAAAACTTCAATTATCGTATACAGTATATAATATATGTGCTTTCAAGCACAGACATGATAATGAAAAAATAAACCCGGCAAGTAAAAGTTTTTAATTGCAAGAAGTGTGTTATAGAGCATCTTTTCCAAAAAGTATGAGTGTGCCTTGAGTGAGCCTATCATGTCGGCAACATGATAGGCTTCCGAGATCAGAAGGATTCTGATTTGCATACTCATATTTTTCCGTATCAGGCAAGTAAAAATTTTCAATTACAAGAAGTGTGTTATAGAGCATCTTTTCCAAAAAGTATGAGTGTGCCTTGATGCCGACATGATAGGCTTCCGAGATCAGAAGGATTCTGATTTGCATACTCATATTTTTCCGTATCAGGCCACTGAATCCCATTCTTTATCTATCGGACATCTCCATAAATGGCATGGATGCTGGATAGCCCGACATTTAATAATATCTAGTAGGAAAGCGACCAATACTGAGAGAGAAAATTATTCTTCAGCTTTCCGACTAACCCATCGTGGATGTTGGTTAATCTTTTCTTTTGTGGTTTCTTACCGCTTTCCAACTAGCGGCAATTAGTGATTACTAAGCGGCGGCCAGATTAGCTGCTTAGAAATGCTTCGACTTCTATTCTGGAAGATCGGGGTCGATTCTTAGGTTCCATCCCTTGGAAATATTTATCATGGAATTCAGGCTCGGCTCGCTTATCTGTGCCTTTATAATTTGGCTGATCCTTCCGCAAGAGTAGGCAGTTGTAGAATGGCTTGTTTCACCCTGCCACTTAGTATTCTGCCTGAATGAAAGGTGGTAACATGTTACCAAAAATGCGACAAGGCCGCCTATGCCCATTAGCAGATCCTTATACAATTGGCAACGAGGCTTTCGCAATGGCTGACCCCATCAGTTGAGGTTCAACGAGCCGCGCTCGGACCTTTCCTGAAAAACTTTTTGAGATATTGGTCCTAGGAACTGAATCCGGTCATACAGATTTTTTAATATATGATTTAATGACACTTTCCACCCGATGGGTATTAAGCGGAAGGACATTTCAATTCCCATTGAGGACCACTCAACCCCTATTGGAGTCAGCTCTCAGATGAAGGATGAGGTTCAATGAGCTAGGTCCAGTCCTGATGAAAAAAATGAAGGTGTGGGGCCCCGGTATTAAACCTAGTTCAGGTTGGAAGCACAGCTGTGACCTATCGTGATGGGTTCTGGAATGCCCGTTGCTTAATACCTAGCCGGTGGTAAGTAATATTTAACTCACAGAAAAGGCCGTTGGATTGACAGCGTGAAACACTTCGGCATTCTACTTTAGACGATACGGGTTCAATTTTTGGGCCCTTTCTCTTAAAAATATTATTAATGAATTCGAGCTCGACTGTTAGTTCCCATTCTCTACACTCTGACAGACTTCTCTGTATGGGTAGCCTGCGATTGGATTGTTATAGCTCAATCATTTTAGTAATTATCAGTGAGATGGCCGGATGGCCGAGTGGTAACGCGTTGGCGTGCCATACAGGAGGACCCGAGGTTCGCGTTCCGGGTCTGGCATGTCCTGAAAAGTTTTTCGGGGTTCTAGATCTCATAATACATATCTCAATTCAAGGTTTTATGTCAAAATAAACATTTCATTTTTTTATTTTTTAAAGCTACATTACAGCTGTTGACTATTGCAAGCTGCAACTCGTGCAGGAATCCGCTGGACTGAAGAAAACAGGAGGGACAGGATCCAAACTGCTGATATAAATTTAAGGCATGCTTCCTTAATCTTCTCAGAAGATAACATGGATGCATTATGGTGGATAATCGCGTTTTCATATAGCCAATCTCGCCAACTTTGTAGTTAAAATTATTTTTGTAAGCTGGACTGAAGAAAACAGGAGGAACAGGATCAAAACTGCTGATATAAATTTAAGGCATGTTTCCTTAATCTTCTCAGAAGATAACATGGATGCATTATGATGGATAATCGCGTTTTCATATAGCCAATCTCGCCAACTTTGTAGTTAAAATTATTTTTGTATGTTAATCTTTTAACATAGTGCGTAGCAGAATGGGAACACTTTTAGCCTTAATGGAAGTGGGAACACTTTTAACTTTATGAAACTACATATCAAGGGTATTTCAAAAATATGTCAATAAGTCAATGGAGCACAACGTGTTTCTGTACGAAGAGTTAGAATAATAAACAACTATTTCTTATTTGATTTCGCTTAATTTTTTTCAAATATGACAACGTACCAATTTAGTTTAGTTTTAATTAATTTAGTCGCCGAATCACAGAGCAGTGGTTCTCAACAATTGTGCCGCCAAACCTTTGAAGGTGTGCTGTGAAAAATTAAGATTCAAATATGACAACGTACCAATTTAGTTTAGTTTAAATTAATTTAGTCGCCGAATCACATTATAGCAGTGGTTCTCAACAATTGTGCCGCCAAACCTTTGAAGGTGTGCTGTGAAAAATTAAAAATGAATTGTATTTATGTAATTGTATGAATCATATATATTAATAGTGAAACGTGGTTGGTTGGATATCCCTTTTCCAGTCGAACCACTGCACTATTCCTATAAATAGGGTACGTTAGAAAAATCTAACCATCGAATTTCTGCGACAGCGAAAATTTTTTGTCGTTATTCATGATTTAAAACTTAAGGAATAAAAATTAAATTAAAATTATAGTTTCTCTAAAAAGACAAAAATCGCAGGTTGGCCTATAACTTAATAAGAGTCGCCATTTAATGATCCCGTGTATGTCTGTAATCTGAATGTAATAAATAAAAATAAATATAATAATCTGTTAATAAAAATTCGTTGTTAAATCCTAAATTATTATATAAAATTTTTAGGTGTGCGGCCAAATTTTAAAATATTAAAATGTGTTTCTCAACAAAAAAAAGGTTGAAAACCACTGCATTAGAGATACATTTGGGGTGGTCATTTCATAGATCAACATAGGCTAGTTAGCAGTCGTGATGAGAGCAACAGGAAGATTAAATCAGCCAGATAACACGATGAAAGCATGCTGTACATCCTAGAAGACCCGAATTCAGTCCTCGGTCCCATCTTCAGTTTTTGCAGAAGAGATCTCGTTTCGGCTCGTTGAACTATATCTTTCTTTGACGACCCATCATGTTAACTTGACATGTAATTTCCCGCCACTTATTACTCATCGAATAAAAAGCAGTCTAAAGTTACATGGAGAAAACTGGAAGATTGAAGGATACATTTCAGTTTCCATCAAAAGAACTAGGTTTCGGTTCCAGTCCATCTCTTGGAAAACTTTTTTAATATCCGGGCTTGGCTCGTTAATTCTCGTCTTTTACAATTCAACTGATCTCTTCGCAGGGGTGGACAAGATTTATTCCCCCATTTTTTTTTGCATATTTTATGCCCCCTTTCCAATCAGGGAGATTACTAAGGGGCGGGGCCAGTTCCAACCACAGGATGCACCAATACCCGTGGAGGGGGCAGATGGTGAAGGACGGGGATCACCGGGCCGGACCCAGTACCCCGAAAAATTCCGGAACCAGACTCGGATCCTCCTGCGTGGCAGGCCGATAGTGTTACCACTCGGCCATCCGGCCGCCATTTCCCCCATTTAGTAGCTTACATAACAGAGAGAAAATGGCTCATTTGTTGATATAAATGATTAAAAGATGTGTTCAACTGCTGAGACCGGATTCCTCTTAAGAAAATGAATGTGTGGAACCCTTAATTGAACCCATCGCTTTTTACTATGGAAGAGCTCCAAAGTGAAACGTAATAAGTCGGCCGGATTGGCCCGCGTGGAAACGCTTCGGCTTTCCACTCTGGAGGACCCGGGTTGGAAGGATTGGTCGCGTGGAAACGCTTCGGCTTTCCACTCTGGAGGACCAGGGTTCGAATATCGGGTCCCACCCCTTGAAAATATTTATCATGGGGTCCGGGCCCGGCCCCGGGTCCCACCCCTTGAAAATATTTATCATAGGGTCCGGGCCCGGCCCATTGATCCCCGTCCTCCACAATCCGGCTGACCCCTCCGCAGAGGTGGGCAAGATCTCCGTCCTCCACAATCCGGCTGACCCCTATGCAGGGGTGGGCAGCCTGTGGAAGGGCTTGTTTCGCCCCGCCACATAGTATTCTACCTGAATGGAGTGTGGCGTCATCTGTTGACAAAAAAGAAAAAAGTGAAAAGTAACTGCTTTATCATACAGCCATCTGGACAGCGACGGCCCAACTAGAATCTCCCATTATACTAATGAACCAGACCAATCTTAACACGGACGTATATTATAAACAAATCAATATAATCCATATCTACAAGTGAATACAAATGTGGCCAATAAAGATTCGTAAATTCGAATAATCACAATCTGAAATAGCAAGTTACTTCATACAAATGAATTTCGAATCTCTTTATGTGTAGAGAATTCACTATTTATAGAAGGCTTCATAATTTCTTTATAGAAGAATTTAAGGATGGCAATCGAATTGAAAAATGGGTAAGGAATTTGTCTTGAATAGTGTTTGTTTATACACTGTTTTACTTAGATTATCATTTTTATTTGGGATAACTTTGAGAAGATTTATAGAGATTATGGAGATGCTAAAACACTCTCAAGTCTATCTTGGCGCCACTGTTATATTATATTAAACCTTGACTGCTACAGATAACAAGCAAAAAATGCTACATGATGGGATAGAAATTATCCTCATTAAAAAGTATTATTTAGTTTAAAAGCAATTATAAAATGGAAGAATGCGAGGCGGGAGAAAGTTTGATTTTTAGAAATTATCCTCATTATAAAAAATAAAAAAACGTTATTTAGTTTAAAAGCAATTATAAAATGGAAGAATGCGAGGCGGGAGAAAGCTTTTATTTATTAATTGTTTAATTATAATTTTAAATCATAAAATTATAATTAAACAATTAATAAATTTTATAATAAATTTTATAATTAAACAATTAATAAATCAAACTTTCTCCCGCCTCGCATTCTTCCATTTTATAATTGCTTTTAAACTAAATAATACTTTTTAATGAGGATAATTTCTATCCCATCATGTAGCATTTTTTGCTTGTTATCTGTAGCAGTCAAGGTTTAATATAATATAACAGTGGCGCCAAGATAGACTTGAGAGTGTTTTAGCATCTCCATAATCTCTATAAATCTCAAAGTTATCACAAATAAAAATGATAGTCTGCCGGATTGGCCGCGTGGAAACGCTTCAACTTTCCACTCTGGAGGACCCGGGTTCGAGTCTCGGGTCCCACCCCTTGATATCCCCGATTTTGAAACTTTTCGGGGACCGGCCCGAAAAGTCGAACGAGGCCGCGTGGAAACGCTTCGGCTTTCCACTCTGGAGGGCCCGGGTTCGAATCTCGGATCCCATCATGGGGTCCGGGCCCGGCCCGTCGATCCCTGTCCTTCACAATCCTGATGACCCCTCCACAGGAGTGGGCAGCCTGTGGAAGGGCTTGTTTCGCCCCGCCACTTAGTGCAGGGGTGGACAGCCTGTGGAAGGGCTTGTTTCGCCCCGTCACTTAGTATTCTCAAATAGCCTGTGGAAGGGCTTGTTTCGCCCCGTCACTTAGTATTCTCCCTGAGAAAAGTGGCGTCATCTGATAACAAAAAAAAATAGGCCGGGCCCAGACCCCTCCTGAAATACTGGAGATGTGGAACTGGAATCATAGTAAATATTAAAAATGCAGATAAAACTCATTTAAAATGACCTGGTAAATTTTGGCGCCGAATTGTAGCGCCAATATATTGTAGCGATCGGTGGCCTTAACTAACTGCTTACCACTTTCTGTTATGCACGGACTCTGGCGGAATAGAAGTCTCCGAGAAACATAAACGATATGGAGTGAGGTTAAGAAGCATAGACGAACAGCCACAATGGAGGTGGCCGGATGGTGAAGGACGGGGATCACAGGGTCGTAAAAAATAAAATAAAATAAAAAAATAAATCAGTAGCAGCATAAATATTTCGATAATTTTTATAAAATTCTGTTGTTGTAAGTTCAGAAATTATGAAGCCTTCTGTAAATAGTGAAGTCTCTACACATAAAGAGATTCGAAATTCATTTGTAAATAATTTTTTTAAAATTTAAATAATTTTCAGAAATTAATTTTTATAAATAAAATTTAAATAATTTTATTTAAATAATTTTTTTAGAAAAATGTATATTTTTTCACATAAGCATTATATAGATATTTTTTCATATATTCTGTAAAATACGAATTAAAAATTAATTTCTTAATTCATATATATTTTTCTAAACATTGGCATGCAATTTTACGATAAAATTCGTTTATCCAGTATGTATGGGTATTCTCTACTTAACAATATATTAAGTTGATAGCAGCCGGATAGTCGCATGATAACGTGTTGGCGTGCTACGCAAGAGGACCCGAATTCGGCATCTCACGAAAAGTTTTTCGGGGATTCTAGGCCCATCCCCGCTCTTCTACCATCCGGACCCTTCCACGGGTATGGGTGCAATACCTGGTTGGAACTGGCCCCTCTTTTAGTAATCTCGTTGATTAGAAAGGAGCGAATCCCTCTCGAATTTATCCCCCCAAAAAAGTTTGTAAAATCGAAAGTTCGTATATGGTAATGGCATTAATTAACATTAGGGACTTTTGAGACCACTAAATAGTTCTTAAATTGGAGATTCGCTTGTAAACGCTTCGGCTTTCCACTCTGGAGGACCCGGGTTCGAGTCTCGGGTCCCATCCCTTGAAAATATTTATCATGGGGTCCGGACCTGGCCCGTCAATCCCAGTCCTCCATCAATCCGGCTGACCCCTCCATAGAGATGACAGCCAGTGGAAGGGCCTGTTTCGCCTCGCCACATAGTATTCTAACAGAATAGAGTGCGGCGTCATCTGTTGATAAAAAAAAAAAAAATTGGAGATTCGTAAAAACTCGAGTCACTGTAATAATAATAATTTGATAATAAAATACATTGAGTTGTTAAATAGAAAAACGATTCGAACTAGTGAAATTTAATGTACATTATCATAATAAAATTAAATAAACAAGGTTATATTAGAAATAAATATTTATAATTAAGTACATTATTCACTAAGTGAATTATTTGATGATCAACGCAGGATGCAGCGAACCCACATCTTTCGCTGTTTTTGAATTTAACCTTGTATAATTGTCATCAATTGCCACATTATTGATTAATTACTCTTCAGATGCAGTACAATGTCAAATAACGGTGAAAATATGCCGCTAAACAAAGTGATGAATTATAATGGCCTGAATAGAAATGATGCCGCCAAATAGAGTACCGGATAAACGAGAGTTTACTATATTTATAAATATTTTTTTTCCAAAACATAATCAGACAAGTTGCTTATATTCTAGGATCTAGTAAGTTGTCTTGATAGGGGGCCGAATGGCCGAGTGGTAACGCATTGGCGTGCCACGCAGGAGGACCCGCGCTCGCGTCTCGGGTTTGGTTCCGGATTTTTTCGGGGTATTGGGCCTGGCCCAGTGATCCCCGTCCTTCACCATTTGCCCCCTCCACGGGTGTGGGTGCAGCCCATGGTTGGAATGGAACTGGCCCCGCCCTTTAGTAATCTTCTTGATTGGAAAGGGGCGTAAAATATGCAAAAAACTTGTCTTCATTTGGTTTTTTACGACAGAAACGATTAAATTGATCTTCAAAAAGGTCCTTCAATAATCAACAGATGTAAGTTGCAACACATGACAGCAATCTTTTTAATTTAAAGATAATTTAATATGTAAAAGAATTTGATGAAATCTTTTACAGAAAAATTATTACTTTGATTAATAAAATATCAATATTTATTTTGTAAAACTGCATATCATTTTGAAATCAATATAATAATATATATAATAAATCAATCAAAAAATAATACATATATAACAAGAAATTAGATGAAAATTGTTTTGAATATTAAAATAAAAATAAATGATTTAGTACCATTTCGAATTTTATATTGATCAGTTTTCAGTTTACATGTTGAGTTTCACGTTTTACGCCTGGTATTTTCAGTTATCAATTTCGCGTCAATCTGTTTTCGATTTTCGTGTGAGTTTTGCGTTTTACGTCGGCTCTTTTCAGTTTTCGTATCGTTTTCGCGTTTTACGTCGGCTCTTTTCAGTTTTCGTGTCATTTTCGCGTTTTACGTCGGCTCCTTTGAAATCTTTTACAGAAAAATTATTACTTTGATTAATAAAATATCAATATTTATTTTGTAAAACTGCATATCATTTTGAAATCAATATAATAATATATATAATAAATCAATCAAAAAATAATACATATATAACAAGAAATTAGATGAAAATTGTTTTGAATATTAAAATAAAAATAAATGATTTAGTACCATTTCGAATTTTATATTGATCAGTTTTCAGTTTACATGTTGAGTTTCACGTTTTACGCCTGGTATTTTCAGTTATCAATTTCGCGTCAATCTGTTTTCGATTTTCGTGTGAGTTTTGCGTTTTACGTCGGCTCTTTTCAGTTTTCGTGTCATTTTCGCGTTTTACGTCGGCTCTTTTCAGTTTTCATGTCATTTTCGCGTTTTACGTCGGCTCCTTTCAGTTTTCGTACCAGTTTCGCTTTTTATGTCGGCTCTTTTCAGTTTTCGTACCAGTTTCGCTTTTTATGTCGGCTCTTTTCAGTTTTCGTACCAGTTTCGCTTTTTATGTCGGCTTAATTTACGGTACCAATTTCATGTCGATCTGTTTTCAATTTTTACGTCGATCAATTCTGTTATCAGACTTTTACGAATTCAACTTATTTCTATAAAAATACCAGTATATAATTTTCACCGAAGCCACACTTTCTAGCATGCTTCTCTTATCAGTTTTCACATATAATGCTTATGATGAAAAATAGCATTAAAGCTTAATACTGAAAAAAAAAGAAATTTGATAATGTTACTAATAAAATAATTTTCTGAATTATCTATAGAAATGATTCTCTAAAAGACAAAAATTTAAATATATTAATTTATGCATACTTTACGTTAAATAAATATGAAAAAGCATAAATTTCTTTTCTTTAATAAACAGCAAATAAGATATAACGATCCATAACATCCTCTTTAATGTTTGTTGAAAGCAAATATATTATATTACTTAATATGAAAAATTTAAAAACAGTTAAAGATAAATGTTTTTATTATAAACAAATTATGGAAAGAGATAAAATGATAATTGATTAATCTCTCCTTTTTTATTGCTGGGTTGTTGATAAAGCTCTTGGGACGGTTATTGAAACTATATTAAAAACGTGGCAGTTCGGAGTAACTCCAATCGAATATTGCATGCAATGCGAGCTTAATGAAGTAACATCGCGCATTACGCGAGACAATAAAAAGATGTCTTCGATTAAATTCGTAAAAAATACTTAATTAAATGAAGCTTTCTAACTTCGTCTCAGAGAATAACTGAACAACAAGAAACGATTATCTTCCCCACCCAATCCAGAACTGTACAAAACAGTAATTTGTTGAGAGATGTTTAAGTGTTCCACTTCATCTGAATGTGAAATGTTCACTTATACGGTCTTAAAAAGATACTTTGCGGACTCGTTTGATTAATTGCACACACTTAGTTTCAATTGGTTGAATCGTGTTAACCTTTTTAATCGCGTTAAAGAACGACTGCTGCTTGAAGGATGATAAATTGTTTTTTAAGCGTTTCGTGGGAGAAATTTCTACGCTGATAATTCACACGTCGAGTCTGTAGCGCGTCAAAAAAATATATATAAAAAAAAGTTTTTTTTTCTGTAATAATTTTTTATCTTCGAGCCCTTTGATGTTGTAACAACCAGGAAATCGCAGCACTTGTCAAAAATAAAAAATAAAACTTGTAAACCTTTAATAGTCACGCTAGGTAAATTTATTCGGAGTTGTCTTTCTTCCTGCAAGCAAACACATCGAGTTTGTCAAGTAGCGGCTAGAAAATTTTCGAGTTTAATCAACCCGGATCTATCCCGATCACGTGATTAATGCAGCTCGGATTCCGAAGCTTCCGATCAGCTTCCCCAAAAAAACTATCATCGTTAATACATTAACTGTTAACGTTTCTTTCGTTATTTTACACGATAGATTAATAGACTGGAACACTGTACAGAAATTTTTATTCAGTTTTAATTGAATATGACTCCATTTTATCCAATAAAAGATTAAAATCAAAGTATTTTTTTCTAATTCTCACTTAAGTATCAGTATTTTCGGGTTAAAAAAAAATTATATATTTTTAACAATATATCATTACGGTTATGTTAAAAGTAAAAACTAATCATTATACCTTTATTTATAGCCTAATTTCTGAAAGAAAGTGAGTCTTATAAGATCACCATACTGCTGCCTGTCTCTGTTAAATTTTGGGCTAATTAACAACTTTTTACCAAATTTTGCTATTAAAGGTGACCTCCACGTAGCATCTTTTAATGCTGCAGTTGTCCATTTAAAAATGGCGAACGTTTAAACTTTTCAGGTTTGCTTAATGAAGATGATAAAGAGCCGAGAATGGACAATCTGAATGATATAATATATGATAATCCCGCATCTACAATAATTGCAAAACAGCAAAGATATGCGGAAAGTTTGGAAGATTAGTTCACTCGGAATTGTTCCATTTAATAATCCAAATTTTGCGAAATATTTCTGTATCTGCAACGAAACAAATAAACAAATTTATAATAGAAATATTAAAAGACTTATAATTTAAAATATCTTTAGAAAGATTTTTCTATTATTAAGAATTGTTTCTGTTCTTTTCTAAAACAATAATGATGCTAGAAATTCAAGCAAAGGAAATTCTAAGATGCAAAATGATTCAAAGAAGATTCTAGAGATTAAAACAAATAAAGGAGATTCTAGAGAATAAAATTAACAAAGGAGATTCTAGGGAATAAAATTAACAAAGGAGATTCTAGGGAATAAAATTAACAAAGGAGATTCTAAAGAATAAAATTTACGAAGGAGATTCTAGGAAATAAAATTTACAAAGGAGATTCTAGAGAATAAAATTAATAAAGTAGATTCTAGGGAATAAAATTAACAAAGGAGATTCTAGGGAATAAAATTAACGAAGGATATTCTAGAAAATAAAATTTACAAAGGAGATTCTAGGGAATAAAATTTACAAAGGAGATTCTGAAGAATAAAATTTACAAAGGAGATTCTAGAGAATAAAATTAACAAAGGAGGTTCTAGAGGTTTAATACGAATTGCAAGACTGATTTTTCTTATTTGTTAACAGCAAAGTTTAGGATAAAAGACTATACACTGTAAATCGTTTTATATACGAGTAATTTTAATCTCAAACTTCATCTCGGTATGGTAACTGTAACGCAATTCTTATACCGATTTTGCTTCCCAGATTGTTATGCCTTCCGTCTAATTCCTTTGACCTTGGTGGTTTTCCTTTGATTATTTTTTATTCTTAAGTTAAACAAGATTTAAATCCAGTTTCACTCTATAAAAAACAAATTACGTAGTCTCAAATGCTTTATTTCCAGTAGCGCTACGCGAAATTAGAGAGCGTGTGCAATATACCATCACTAAGTACAGGTAGACTTAACTAAAAAAAAAAAAGCAAGAGACTCACTTAACTGTTTAAAGACTCGGTACCGCATCCAGTGAGAGTTAACGTCTTCGGAATGATTAATTTAATGACGCTGCGATGTAGCGCAACGATGCATTCTAAATTTTCTTCCAAACCAGTCGCAATTTCCATTCTTTACTTGCGATAATCCGTTACTAGAACGGATTAAAGACGTTCTTAGCAAGAGAGAGATTTAATAAAATGGAGTTGGAGTTCGATCCGCACGGCTCAAACTTTAGATTACAAAAGAACTGCAGCGATAAATCAACCGCAGCGCATCGCACTCTTCGCTACTGTCGCACACGTTGCGGAACCTCTCGCAATTCGTATTTAAAGTCGCGAGCATCTGCGCGTTATACGACGCGCGGTCGAACGTAATACAGTTAAAGGATAACGTATTCACGTGACTCACTTCTCCACTGACAAACCAATGATTGATTCGATGACAACTGCCACGTTGAAACATAATAAACAAATTTCCGTTTACAGTACGCGTAAAGGTATATAGGTCGCGTTGGATATTCTCATAACCTTCCATCCAGCTCTAGTAGTAAGAGGGTGGGATTAGGAAATATAAACTTTCACACTGTGACGACACAAAACGTCATAATTCAATCCGTAACAACGATAAGATTATATCGACGTTACGAAACTCGTAACATCACGTGCGGCACAGCTGTTTAGCAGTTTTCTTAACGTGCAGTTATGAGACCAGGAAAGGGATCATTAGGTTGCGAAAGAACTGCAGCGAATAAATATAGAAGTTAATCTTTTGCATTTTTCAATTATCCCCAACAGGAATGCGTCTCTCTCGTAACGCAAACAATCTACTGGAGATAATGAGTTAGGAAATATATAAATACATAAATGTTTACGTCATCCGAACTCCTACGTCGTACGAGTCTCCTTATTATCGATATCGAACTAATTCTTTGTTTTGCATAACCGGAAAGAAATGCGAGTTGCGGGCTAAACCGCGACTTAGAGACATATTAATTTCGAAAATCGTGCCGTCTTCCACGTCCGACTTTGTGACGTTAACAATGGATTAATTGTTACGTCGATTCCGCGTCGCGGAAAGTAAAATAAGCAATTAATAACCAGAAACAACAACAGATGGCGGTACGAGTTAATACTGCGCTGCCGAATCCCTTTTAATTTTGGATGCGAGTGCGATTTACTGCAAAAATTCATATGCAAAAAAAAAGAAAAATGCGAAAAATAAAATGTGTGATGTAACGCAGTGCGTACACGTCTCGAGGGGCAAGAATTTAAGCAAACGAATGAATAGATAAATAAATAATTGTAAAAGGCGAATGCAATACTTAATAACTGAACGTCACAGTGATGCAATAATTATTATTATTGCGAGCGAGACACTGGCGATCGGAAAGGATAGAAGAGGGGGAAAAACTGGAGAATATTCCACACGTACCGCATTGCGACTGTGAACGAGTAGATAAAATTAATTAAATACATTATTGTATTAGAACGAGAATGCAAAAAGGTGCATGCAGTGCAAACAGAATGAAATATTGTGCAGAGATGCGTCTTGCAGGTCCAATTCCGGAACCTTCTTCCAACAACAATATTGACAAGCATCGACCTGTTAAATATACCCCGTTCCTAAAACAGGCAGCAGCCGGAATGCTATGGCAGTAATAAAAGATGCAAGTTATAATGTTGCACACGTTAAAAAAAAGCAATATTGGAAGATATCTGCAGATGCCCGGTATACGTTTATGCAAGTAAAGATACAGGAACCGGGTCTCACCGGTCAGTAGCGGGGGTGGAGCCACACAATTAGGGTCAAGGTCTTTTCCAGGCCTGGAAATGCGCGGAAATCCATGGTGCAAATGAAGGGATGCTCGACGATTAATACGGGTGCAACTTGCCCCTTACGGATTTTTTTTTTAAATTTTTAAGTTGGCGTTCGGGACGGTAGGAGCCGATGTGACGAAATGTGGGAGTGAACGCATTTCCGGTTCGCCACAGTGTGGCCTGACAGGCGATCGAAGCTTTTCAATTTAATATCAAAATCTTCGTTCCCCGTCCACCCCCGCTTCTACCCGGGAATCTAGGTTACGAGGTTGGCGGGAAAATGCTTAGCTGTAAGTGGTGGGTAGATAAGACGTCAATGCGCAGGCGTTGAGACACCACGTGGTCGTATCGAAAGGCGCAACTGCCTCATAAACAAATGGCGAAATCCGACTACACACACACCATCCCGTTTATTCTGCCGTCGCGTCGCCACACCAGCGTGGCGCGCGTCACTAACGTTTAACTAACGAGAAAGTATAACTTACCCGAGAGTGATCGGGTTCGGATAAATATCGATTTTTTTTTTCCCCGATTAATCCCGATAGAAACGTAGCGCGTCGAAGAAATAGAAAAGGTTTCCGCTACAGCGCCGAGTTAAATGAATCTAAAGGCGGCCTTGACGTAGCCGTCACCAGCCCAGGAGTGACGTCACGGATCCCGGGCAAACTGAGCTCGACTGGGTTGACCGCTTAAACGGCGCAACCTTACTGCGCAGACCTCCGTAACAGTGTTACTGGTATATCAGTGTGTGCTACTTGCTTGTCTGTTCTACGTTTGTGCTTCTAATAGGAGTAATTGTTCCAACTGCAGTCTGGTTGTTTCTTTGCCGAATCATTGCTGTATCCGTCGGTGGAGGTGTTGGTTCAAAAGCATCGATCCCTTGGATGTATGCGTTGATTTTCTGCATTCGTCGGTTGTGTGCAGTGCATTACGGCTTTGCGTAGTCAAAGCCATGTCCCGTTTAGTGTGTCAAAGCCTCGTTTTCGTTATCGTAACCTCAGTTCGTATATTCGTCCAGGATACGGCCTTCCAGTGCACCTGCTCTTAGTAGAATTTTTCGGTGCATTTCACTATATCGTCATTGGGGGCCGCACCATCGTCGTCGTCGTTGTTGTCTACCAGCGTGCGCGCCTCACTCAGGAAAAGTTCGACCAAAGTGTAAAAATAAGTATTGTTCAGGAAGCAGGCACTTCTGAAGCGTCCGGCGCGCGGCCGTCGGGCGAAACGCATCCCGTTGCGCCTCTCGCACTTTTAAACAAACAAAGTTGTATGTTTGTATGTGTGTGCGCGCGTGTGTTGGAAACCTCGCTTTGATTCGGCTCCCGGTGTCCCGCACATGTGTAGACGCTAGCGCGGTATCGACGGCAGAAGTTTGTGTGTGTGTGTGAGTGAGTGTGTGTGTAACCTCGTACTGCTTGCCGTCGATAGACGTCGCTGCCGCGCGCCTGCGACGAGGTTAAGGCCTACAGGTTGGCGTGTGTGTCTTCAGAAGCGCGGGAAATACTATAATTAATTAATTAATTATGAAATATTTTTACCATCAGGCCTCTTCTCATGGTAGCAGAGAAATCTGTATTCTATACCTAAGTTTTCCAAATAAAGTCTAACATCCTCCTCATCTTTCCAGTTGTAAGCCATATTTGTCTGTTATTATGTTTAAAGATGTAAGTTGGGCGAGAGCAGCTCGTCGATCGTTCCCGTTCCCGCTTCCAGTCCTCACGTTAGTCCTAGCTCAGCTGATGTAGAAGCCAGCACTTTGGCCATGTCCGCCGGAAGTGGACCCGCCTCAACCAATCCTCGTGGAGTCAATCCGTTGGATCAGCCGTCCACCAGCAAGGAATCCCGTGATGGTGCAAAGGTGAGTCAACCTATCAAAATCGCTCCAGCTTTTGTCGCGTGTCGACCGGTTTGCATGACGACGTACCGCTACGGAACACGGCCTATTATTGGTCAACCGTTGCACGCGCGGTCACTTTATAGTTCGTAAACAGTTCGGCCCGTCACCGCACTTTATCGATTGACCCGTAAGTGCATAACTTCGGACGCGCCCCTTAAACTACCCCAATTTTTTATCCTCCGAACACTCGTAAATTATTCTCTACCGACGTTACGTACGCAAAAAAATTATCTATCAGTTTTGACGCACTTTTAAACAATTTACATATATGTGTGTAGATTTAATCGAAAATTATATCGATTATTGTTTTAATTAATTATGTATAAATACTCTTTCAGAATAGAAATTAATAAACGCCCCCAAAAAAAGCGCGTTTTCGGGTTTTAAATACTTTTTTGACGCGACTTTGGAATTTTTTCTCGATTTTCTCCTCATGAGAGTTCATCATATGTAATGATTTTAATGCTGTAAAAGTTGACTAATCAAGTTTTTTTCAATTGCATAAAAACTTGTATAACTGAGGGGAAATTTCATAGAATATTGTCTTACTGATTATTTTATTGGTGACTAAAGAGTTTTATAAGAACTTAAATGAATTTCTTCTCTGTTAAACTGCATAAAAGTGTGTTTGTTACCATTTCCATAACTTTTAAAGTTACCGCTTTCTTTCTTTTATGCTGGAGGTAGTCTCCTGTATTGGATGACACTGACGCGTGGGTGACATTCGAAAGTGCGTTCTCTTAGTCGTATTCCAATCTGAGTAATGGGAAAATTCTGTAGATTTTTTCTACTTGCATTCGCATCTCGAGAAAAAATTTCAAATTAATTCTTCTGATTGTGCAAAAAGTCTATTAATGGTGTAAATTACTCGTACAGGCCGACAACGTACGTTAAAAACTTGTTGGTTGTTTTTAATTTAAAGTAATAAATGATACTTTCTACGATCGGTTACTTAGCGTAAAGTATGCTGACAAAGCACTCATACGCTTCATCCTTGCGGAGAAATGAGTTGGAAAACAGATCGGTTTTGCAGGAAAGAATCCTAACCGAACATGCACATTGTGAAATGATACTCGACCCTTATGCACTTTCGTTCGTGCAGTCAATGAGCCGTGATATCATTCTGGTGCATGACAATCCTTGAACATAAGAGCGATTTCTGTATCACAGCCACCGATTTTATCATTTATACCTACATTAAACGGACTTTCCAGGTGTTCATTATTTAAGTATCCTTTTAAATGTATAAGTATTATTGGATGGATTTCTTCTAGATTCATTATGCTTGTGGGAAAGTCCTTTGAGTGTAATAGTTGCTTAATGAATAAGGAATTCCGCATACTTTTGTCGTTTATCAAGGATCTCTCGCACGTCGTAAATCTTACGTGATGAGTTTGTTATAAACTTGATATGTCATTATTTTGCAAGATTTCTACGAAATCAATTATAACTTTCTCTATACCAACACTATACCCGAGCAAGAGACGGTTTCAACTATCCAACTGGGAACAAACTGTTTGCTTAACAAACTTATTGTAGTGATAATAGAGAGCGCAACTTTTGATATTAACTTGTTAACACGAAGTTCGAGTTAACAAAATTTTACTGCATCGTCGCCTTTTTATTATTATTCTATTTTTTCGTATAATTATCAAAACTGCGCCTTTTTAAATATCGATTTTGCGTCTTTTTTTTTTTTAATGGTTAGAAAAGTTTCATTTTTTTTTTAAAGTTAAACAATTCTCGTTTATGAATTATATACTTGGAACAGATTCATATTTTTTTTTTTTTTTTTAAAGTTAAACAATTCTCGTTTATGAATTATATACTTGGAACAAATTTAACCGATTCCTTTGCACTCTGACGACTTACTGCAGAGGATGGAGTAGTGAAGAATTCGGAAAAATCAATAATTTAAAGCGTCGAATTCAGATTATTCCAAGCTTTTTTTTATTATTTTATTTTTATTTCTGCACAAGTAAATATATATTTTAGAGGTACACAAATCCATAAAACTTTCGTCCCGTAAACCAAAAGCAAAACTCAATACGAATCGAACGATCTCCAGTTATTTAGTTTCGAATTTTTTAAATATTTTAACAGTAATAATAATTTTTAAAAATGTTTGCAATTGCATATATATGTATATATATATATATAATTTCGATAAATGCCATTAATAAGCATAATTTATGATATAATCAAGCAGAGAATTGGGTAGATTAACGATGTTATCGGAGCATAACGAATTCTGTACTGTTAATATATGGTTACAGTAGTGTGGGTTAAGTAGTATCTGCAAAAATTTCTTCCTTGTTAGCCTATTAGCATCATATGACATTGGAGCTGACATTCAAAGTACTCACGTGTGCATTCGCTTGATCATTGATCCGGTCAGGTAGACCGTCCGATTGTTTAGAAAGAAATTTAATGCAATTATAAGTTTATGCTTTAATAAGGTAATAAATCCGAAATCGTGCATTGTGTAGCCATGTAGCAAATTATGACCACGTCGTATTACTCTAGTAGTAAGTGCCTAGATCGAACTTTTAAATATGTCTTCGCCTCCTTGGGATTAATTAAAGCTATTGATAGAAAGTTTGTATTTTGTTTTGGCTTGACTTGAACGATCTAGTACTGGTTTCGAAAATATATTCCACAAGGCAGATTTGATGTCGTTTTTTTTCTTTCTTTCGAACGTTTAAAGTAATGCCGGCTGAATAATAATCAAATTGCAGACAGTCCTGTGTGCCGTTCGTAAGTTTTAACCTTATAACGTCTAGTTCTGGATTATAAAAAGTTGTATCTGCAATATTATCACAGGAAACAACTTTTTAAATTTAAAACACTTGCAGTAATTTGTTAGCAAAATGGCTCCTTTGGATACTTCGGCATTATTTCAGAAAGGATAAAATATTATTGCTTTCTTTCTAAATTAATAATAAAGTATCACAGTTAAATTATAAGTAAGTATGAAGTATCGTGTTTTCAGTACCATCTTACTTTTTGTTTTACTGTTTTAATCTTTTAGTATCATTACTTCTGTTATTTTTCATTAGCATATTCTTATTCTCTTAATATGACTTTCTTGCTCTTTCCGTATCAGCTTGATTTCTCTTACAGTAATGATGCTGTAAGAGAATGATTTCATAGCATGATCTTAATTTCCTTTTCAGTACCACTTTCTGTTTCATTATTCTTATTCTTTCAGTAATTTCTTTCTACAGTTAACTTCTTACTGTTTCGATATCATCTTACTGTTTCAGTATCATCATAATTCTTTTTCGTTATCACATTCTTACTTTCGTAATATCACTTTCTTACTTTTTTATATCACGTTTATTTCTCTTACAGTAATGGTACTGTAAGAGTATATATTAATATTTCACGAATATGATCTTAATTTCTTTTCCAGTATCACTTTCTGTTTCATTATAACGTTTTTATTCTCCCGAAATTACTTTTCAGTAGTCACTTTCTCATTCTTTTAGTATTGTCTTTTTATTCTTAAGATTTCATCCTGCTTTATCATATTTTGCAGTATCACCTGTTTCTTTTTCATTATCAAGTTCTTTCTTAATATCACTTAATATCACTTAATATCACTTTCTCGCTTTTTCGGTATCACCTTAATTTATATTATAGTAATGACTTTAATTTCTTTTTCAGCATCAGCTTTTTCCTTTCTAACATTCTTACTCTCTCAAGTATCACAATTCTTATTCTTTTAGTATTACCTTCTTACTCTTACAGTATTATTTTACTCTTTCAATATCATCTTATTTCTTTTATTAGTTTCACTTTCTCACTCTTTCAGAGTGATCATATTTTATTTATTACTACATTCTTACTTTTTCAGAATCATCATATTTTTCACTGCCGTCCTTTTCAGCTTTTCAGTATCATCATATTTTTCACTGCCATCTTTTTAGTCTTTCACTATATTTTTCATTACTACATTTTCACTCTTTCACTATCATCATATTTTTTCACTGCCACCTTTTTAGTCTTTCGGTATCATCATATTTTTCTCTGCCACCTTTTTAGTCTTTCAGTATCATCACATTTTTTCGCTGCCACCTTTTTAGTCTTTCAGTATCATCATATTTTTCACTGCCACCTTTTTAGTCTTTCAGTATCATCACATTTTTTCGCTGCCACCTTTTTAGTCTTTCAGTATCATCATATTTTTCACTGCCACCTTTTTAGTCTTTCAGTATCATCATATTTTTCACTGCCAACATTTTAGTCTTTCAGTATCATATTTTTTATTACTATATTCTTACTCTCACTGGTCAGTATCATCATTTTTTCGCTATAACTTTCTTACTCTTTTAGTATAATCATATAATATGATTATACTAAAGAAGATTATACTGTTTTTCACTATAAATTTTTAGTATCATATAGAAATAATCATGAAGAAGGTGGTAGTGAAAAATATGATAATACTGAAAGATATCAAAGTAGTATCATATTTTTTCAGTATTAGATTATTTCTGTTTCAGTATAAGCTTATTTCTTTCTCAGTAAAATGCCATCTACTCGCATAGTTTTAAATGGATTACATTTCACTTTCATTATAAACTTTAATATCAGTTGTCAATTCTTTATATTGTTCTATTTATATAAAAAAAAACCTAGATTAATGAAGATTTTATTTATTCTTAATAAAAATTTATTTCATTGTTTAAAATTCAGAAACGTGCAAAAGTTTTCATTGAAATACATTTTTATCTATATAGAATTGTTCTCGTTTCTGCTTTTTACTGCAATATAGAATTCTATAATTTTGTATTGTGTAGGGTAAATGTTTAAAAATAAGGGCAACACAGATGATTTTAAGAAATCTCCTTGCAGTCTAAATAATATCTTTTTTTTTTTTTTTATCAAGAGAAACAAATCTTCTTTAAATTCAGGAAACAGTTCTGAAGAATTAAAAGTGTCAGGAGTTTTTACTGTACAGTAAATTATTCGCTACAAATTTTAGGAAGCATCCCTTGTTGTATAGACAAAACGAAACTTCGTTTGGTCTATACAAATATACCTCTCATTTGTGCACGGAAAATTGCACAACAGCTTAGCTATTATCCTAATTTTCCCCGTATTTTATCCAAATTGGCTAGAAAATGTGTGCAATTTTCAATATTAAAGTCATTATGAAGTAAAAACAACGACATTTTGTACTTAAAAAAAAAAGTCAATGCGATCTCCGATTTCGAATGTGAGTTCTAAGCATATTTATATATTTTTTTGAGTTGCATACATCGCGCATGCGCAAATAGTTTATATTATATAGGAAACTGCAGCATAAGTGGTGTGATTTTTGCAAAAATTCAATTTACTTCCTTTAAAAATGTCATGCACAAAGTGGAGTTAATAGAGTTCCGTGTAAAGTAGTCTAAACATTTTCCTCTAAGGGAACTATAACTTCACTTTTTTTTTTTTTTCCCCCCTTTGAAAACTATTTCCTAATAATTACGTCACTGAAAAAATGAAAGGATACAGTTCCTTGCGTTTTCTAAGAAATGTTAATTCTCTGAAAAATTTTTCTGCAAACAGATCCGGAAGCTTAAATTTTTTATAATTTCTATGTAAAGACTGTACTTCGAAATATATTATTAGAAATAACTACAGAAACAGGCATTCGCAATCTTTAAGATATAATATGTTTAAAATGTGTTTGCACGTTATTAATAACGTGCAAATTCGTCATTTATTAATTTCTAGAATATTTTTATGAATTAATTTTTAGTAAATGAAGAACAATTATGATAACTTAAACCAAATACAGTAGATCACGGATTTTATTGTAATATATAAAAAATAAAATCCCTAAAGAAAAAAATACATATTTTGCAGATTTTTAATGCACATTTTTCTTTAGGGATTAAATAAGAAATGCGCATTTTTTGGAACTTTTTCCTATTTAATTCGCATGCTTTTTATATTATAAAACTGTTTTTTTTTTTTTATTAATGTGTAGATCTAAACTTTCTCAGAAGAACTTATACATTCTGTAAAGCATGCGGCTATAGCAGTTCTTGCTAAAATTCAAAACTTGATGCAAGAATTATGCAACATTCTAAGTGCATTTTTTAAACGTTGCACTTTCGTATGTATATACACGACAGTTCTTCCTGAATAGTACGAATGCTTATTTCGTTACTTTCACAAAATTCGTATTGGTAACGGAAATTCTCCTACTAAAAATATAAAATATCTTCAGATTTAATTCGAATATTCTCTAAATAATTCGATACAGAAGATTTTTAAGGAGGTTTCTCTTTTACGTAGAAACCTCCTAAAAAACAAAAAAAAAAAATGCGCAAAAATTCATTTCGACAACATTTTCCACTTCCCAAAGCTAACTTGCGTAATAACAAAGAATAATATTCGTTCTACTTGCTTCTTATCTGTTTTTTAATTTTTATATATTTATTTATTTATTTATCAGTTAGTTCCTTCCTTTTAAAATTCCGTCTAATCTCCACCGGTTAGTAAGAAGATATCAACTCTTACCAATTGTTATTTTAAGAAAATAAAAATACTGTACTGAAGTTAACTAAGATATCGATTGGTGGGATTAAGACGAAATTCTGCGTGATTTACAGTAAAATCTCGAGTAAATTAAACAGGAAAGATGCTAAAACTGCATGACTCTCGTAATAAAGGGGTTGCGCTTCTCCCGGAGAGAGAGAGAGAGAGAGAGAGTGAGAGAAAGAAGAAAAAAAGAAAGAAAGAAAGTCGGTGGCGCGGATCGATTAGCGCGAAATTGGAAAGGGTAGTTTCTATAGGTTCTTTAAGCGTTTCGTATGGCGACAAATTTCAACTAGTTGGCACTACGACGATGATGAGCAATGTTAGAGCAGCTGCTTTGAGTTGGATTGGCCTTGGATACACACCTGCCGTCTGCAACTATGGTGTCAGTGGCGCCCTTCTTCTCGTGTCGCAACTGGATTCGCATCTGGCGGAAATCGTAACACTTTCGGGGACGAACTCTTACTTCTTTACAGTTGTCCACAACGACGGAGAAAGTGCAACATTCGACCTCTGTCATCCTAGAAAAAAAAATAATAATAACAGAAATATAAAAATAAATATAAGAACGAGCGAGCGAGCGAGAGAGAGAGAGAGAGAGAGAGAGAGAGAAAGAGAGAGAAAATCGCACAACTTCCGTTGCAAGACGACACGTTGGATTATATACTGGGAATGCATCCTAGATGATCGGCTCGTTTTAAAATTAAATGCAGCAGTTGCAAAGCGAAATCTTTTGCAATTTTTTACTTAATGCTTGACTTACGGCACGGTTTTTGCACTGTTATAATCTGTATCGGCGTTTAAAACACTTCAAAATTGATAAGAAAGCTCAAAACGCACAATTTAATCAATTTGCTTATTGAAAATTTTTGCAGAATGTCTTAAAAATTCTGCAACTACTATGCTTACTAGTATTAAAGTATCAGCAGTTTTTGCATTAGATCTGCGCTAGTTTTTTTTTTATGCAATGAATCATAAAATTCGGGATTTTCATATATTTAAATTGCGTTTTCAATTTCTTTCACAATTATATTAAAATGCGTATTTTTATTTTATAATTATATCCGATCAAAATTTTTTGACTGTCAACAGTTACGATTTTTCTTTTTCTTTTCTTTCTATTTTTGTTATTCGCTTACCGCCATCTGTTAGAAACCGGGAACATTAAACGAAACGAGCGGAGTGCGACGTAAAATTCGACACCCTAACCAATTTTAAGAATTTGAATAAAAAGATATAAAGTTATATTTTATATAAAAATATGCAAATATTCTAGTCTAAAATGCGTCGAATCTATGTATTTTTCCTGTACGCGTAACGGCAGCGATAGAATTCCGTAATCGTTTTCAGCAGTTGAAAATCTGTCGTTACGCGTACGCCATTTTGTTCTCGGGATGCGTCACTTGATTTGATTTACATCGAAATCAGTCCAGTCGATTTTATTTAATGAAATGGATCAGCCTATCGATATTACGAAATTAACAAATTTTGATACTGAATATATTTTTTTGAGGACTCCAAAGCTTGGTATCATTATTCTGATCCAATTTATGCGTTTTTTTGTAACAAAATTTGATTCGTTTAACGACATTTTTATAAATTAAAAAGAAAATTAGATTGTGCAAAAAAAAAATCGCTCGGATCTCACGCGTTGCAATCTGAAATTAGTCGACCTCCTTTACAATTGACGTTTAAGGTAGTAAATTTGCACGCAAAAGTAAAACATGCTCTCCTAGTTAGTTATAGCTAAAAATACGGGGACCAAGTCACAATATTAAATCCGAAAAGCAGATGTTTGCAGTCGTAATTAGGAACATACGTATTGTTCCATTCTGGTATACCACCCGCGAAGATAAACTAACATAGGGCAAAAAAAGCAATAATTTCTTTCTTAAAAACCGAATAAAACTAAAATCTGTACTGAAAGGGTATAGCAGTGAAAGTAAATCGGTAACGTTGAATCAGTGACTGGCAATACATTTCAGCAGAGTTGCGATTGACTCAAACTTTCGCAATAAATATGAAAAAATATACAATTAAACGCGTCTAAATAACACTACTAGTCGTAGCAACAATTTTAACTGCTTTGGACTTGAATCTGTTTGAAAAATTCTTGCAAAATTGGAGAAAATTCGCAATATTGAGCGTCATTTATTATTTCAGCATTCGAGCGTTAAAGTTTCGCGCATTCAATGGGTTATTAAGTGAACAAATTCTAATAAAATGCACTATATTTCCAATATTTTGTTATAACATTGTTAAAAACAGTTTTGCAGATCTGGATTCGTTATTGATTGGTAGTACTTTCGTGATGCAGCGCGTCTTGTTTGGAAAAATATAATTCGCCGTGTTTGTTTTGCTTATTTTTTCGTGATTTTATAACGCTATCTAGATACTTCAGCGAAAAACAAGCGCTTTTCGAGTTTTATTCCTCGATAAACTAGCGTAGGAGTATCCGAACGCGTACGAATTTTGGAATTAGTTTGCTGCCATGCGGTTTTCCTGCATTAGTTAGAACTTTCGTCGAGTGAAAGAAACATGCAAAAGTTAATCATGTGCGAGGTGATCAACATTTTCGGTATATAGCATAACAGCAGTAACGCATAAATGCGTGACGGGAACTCGAGTCTTTACCCTGACATTGCCAGTATTACACGCGACATTTCTATTTATAATTTTTTTAAAATATCGACTGCAAATTCTGTGTATAAATATATCGCTAACCGTGTTAATGTACGTATAATCTGCACGATATGTATGCGCGCTTTTTTATATTTTTCAATACCGTTTTGCAAGCATCTGGTCGTTGGCTAAGTTTGTTTGAATTAATTTCTGTAGAGTACATTATAAGAACTTATGACAGATGCGAATTTGAGTTATCAAAACAAATTTCCGTTTTTGTTCTTTATTAAATTACACTTTTTCTAATGGAAACGGCAGTTATTTTGAAAGTACTAACTGCGTTAATTTATAATCCAGTATATTTGAATGCAATATACTTCCATTTATCCTAGGTGAATAAAAGTTTGCACTCAATTATTCTTTTTATAGAAAGTAATTCATAACATTCATTTGCTTTAGTGCATCAGCACGCGTTATACAGATAATTTTTTTTGTATAACTTTTCAATTATTCAAGTAATCGGTTATAACTACGCTGAGTCTTGTTCAGCTTCGATGAATGCAGCAAAAAAATATCTAATAGGTAAAAATCATCGTTACGTTTGCATTTTAGCGATTGCATGCAATTTCTAGACTCCACTGACGCGTTATGTTATAGTTATGAGTTTTAAGTATGAGTTTATGATTGATTTAAATACAAAGATGGAATTTGAATCAAGAAAACTCATGAAGGTGACATTCCTGTTCTTAGATTGGAATCCTGTTATGAAAGATGCAGAACAGGTTAAACAATAAAACAAAATTTATTCTCTCTATAGTTTTAACTACCAGCTACTGTTAATTACTATAAGCTACTTCTAACAGTTTGGAATGAGGAGGGAAAATGTTGGCATTTAAGATCAAGTTTTCAGTAATCTAGCTTTCTTTATTTTTTGTCGAATGTGACGAAATTCAATAAATTTTATTTATGTTAGCCTTAGAAGAATAGTTAAAAAGCGCTAAATCGCAAAAGTTACGTAATTTCTAGCCAGTAAAAACTAAACAGACTGAAAGCCAATATGATATTTTAAATTGTTATTAAAGAATTTTGGCTTGAAATCTATCGAAGAATCTTCGTGATTTATGTTTTAGTCCAAGTGTCAAATCGAATTTAATTAATGAATGTTAAAGAAAATTTAAATAAGAAAATAGACTTATTCTGAAATCTTAATATGAAACCACTCAAAAATTTGGAGCAAAACAGCAAAAAATGTCTTGTACGACAAGGAACGTAACTATATCGATGAACTGGAAACCATAATCATGAATCTATGACGTAATTTAGAAGAAATGATAAAAAATAATTAATGAGTTTGATGCTAAATATTATCTAATCAGTTTAATCGCGGCTGTAAATCATTAAAATGCAAAAATTGTTTAGTAATATTAGCCTATTCATTGACTAAACAAATTTATCATAGTTTACTAGTAACTATAGTCTGTTTCAAGATAACCTGACAGCCGAACTACCAAAGGAAACACTGTATTCATACGCGATTTGTAAATAACAACAATATTTTGTTAAATTTTGTCATGTGATTTTAAAATATATGTTTTTAAATCATCTCAGTAATTTAATATTTCGATATCTTATTTCCCAAAACAATAAATTATAGGATAATATTAAATTTAACTAATAAGGACTATTTTCCTTTGTGTAGAAATACCTACAACAATGGTAGTGATTTACTGTCAGGTTATCTTGAAATAGACTATAGCACTATAAGTTTCAAGTAACTAGTACTAATTACTAGTAAGCGCGTTATACCATTTCAGAATTATTATAAAAATTATTCTTAATTTTTATAATAATTACTGTTGAGTAATATAGTAAAAATTCTGTGGAATATTTGAGCCGATTTAAATGTTCTGATTTGTTCGCTATGACTCAGTTTAAAATGTCTCTAAGATTGAATTATATGCATAAAACTAGAGTGCTCTGCAAGAAAACTAAAAAAAAAAAAAAAATTAATAATAATCTTGCTTCGCGCTGGCAAAATAAAAGAAGTGATGCATGAAAACATTCTTGATTCTTGTGAATGTTTTCATTTGTAACAGATTATTTGTAAGTAGAACTTATAGTACCAGTAACTAGTAATTAAGTACTAGTAAACTACTGAATAGTATCTACTCAGTAGTTTACTAATAGCATAAATGCTACTTACGAATAATCTATTACAAATAAAAATATTCATAGGAGTTAAAAATGTTTTCATTGCACTTCTTACTAGTATAATAGTTATTAGTAATTCCTGTGAATGTTTTCATTTATAATAGATTATTCTTAAGTAGAACTTATAGTAATAATAAACTTGTAATTAGTTGCTAGTTTACTAGTACTATAAGTTAAACTTACGAATAATCTATTACAAATGAAAACATTCACAGGAATTATTAGTAACTAGTAGCCTATACTAGTAAGAAGTGCAATGAAAACATTTTTAACTCCTATGAATATTTTTATTTGTAATAGATTATTCGTAAGTAGCATTTATGCTATTAAGTAAACTACTGAGTAGATACTAAAATGTTTACTCAGTAATTTACTAACTAGTAATTAGTTGCTAGTTTATTTATTTATTTATTTATTTATTTATTTATTTACTAGTAGTATAAGTTCTACTTACGAAAAATCTATTACAAATATGAAAATATTCACAGGAATCAAAAATGTTTCCATGCATCACTTCTTTTGCTTTTCCATCTGAAATAATATTTAGATTATTCTTTTTTAGTTTTCTTGCAGAGTACTGTAATTTTATACATATGATTCAATCTTAAAGTCATTTTAAATTGAGATTATAGCGAAAAAAATCAGGACTTTTAAATCGGCTCAAATATTTCACAGAATTTTTAATATGTTACTCATCAATAATACATTCTTAATTTTATAATAATTCTGTAAGGATATAACGCCGTTACTGCGTAAAAACAAAGAATAACGTTTGAACTTTATCTAACTCAAGAATTGAACTTCAGCGCTTGAATCAGTGTCTTTTCTTGCTAACTATTAAAGAAAATGTCGTTTTTAGAATGTAATTCTAGTGAACTGTTGGATAATTAGTGATCTGTTGTTTCTATTGTATACGCTTGTAATCTGTTCACAGAGACACGCAAACAACACTTCAAATTAAGACACTTTAGTATTTACCCAGTAGTTCATAAACACTTAACGCATTTATTAAGGTTTTACACATCTAGAAAGTTACAATATGACATGAAATACGATATTTCACTTATTGCTTTAAGTATCCCACTGTTTTTTAGATTTCAGAAATAATACTAATTGCAATAACATTGTAATAAAGTTTCGAAAACAGGCGTAAATTTACATCTGTTAACAATAGCAGAGGTTGTAAGTATTACGTGTATTCGCGTGTTGTAATGAAAGAGAATCGCAATTGCGGTGGACTAATATTACATACAACATAACGACCGTAACCACAAGCGTAAAAACCAGGCAAGCCACTTATATTTGCCAATAAGCACGTACGAATCTCTAAACTATAGCGTAAATTCCATATGGCAGTTGCATAACGGTCTCCTAGAACATACACCACCTATCTCTACACTCGATCATTGTTAAAATACCTCTTACGACAAAATATTATCTAACGATTCGCGTATTTTGAACCGTTTTCGCGATAGGCCTGGTCCGGTTTCTTCGGAACTTTACGGAAGATTAGCGGGCATTTTACGTAATCAAAAACGTTCCTTTTTTTCGTATATTCGTTTACGGAGTTATCGCCAAAAATTTGGCTCGTAGTTTACTTTCAGAAACTCGATTTTCGCACTTTTCGTAACGCATCCCTTATACGTATATTGATTATCGCCGAAAATTTGGCTCGAAGTTACTTTCAGAAACTCGATTTTCGCACTTTTCGTAACGCATCCCTTATACGTATATTGATACGGAATTATCGGCGTTACGTCTGTGTATATTTACGCTTAACGGCATTTAGATTTAAAATTTGCGATTCAAACAACTTATAAACAGCATGATTAATGCTCATTTACTCATAAATTGGAAGGATTTTCGGCCTCCGTTCTTCACCTACTCGTGTTTGCTTTAGTTGAGTATTATTCGATTGCAAACCGATTTATATTCAAAATATAACTGCAAAAATGTGGTGTAAATAGACATATACGGGACGTAGAAGATTTTTCGGTATTTTTTTTTATTTCATTTTTATTTTCTAAGAAATCTTAGACGATCTTATTTCTAACGGGTAACATCATTTACATTTTGGATGAGAAGGTTTTGGGCGATTCTATTACCAAATATCACGCCTCTTCACTCGATGACTAAGTTGTTTTTCGAAGGGCGGACAGGAAAATAATGTCCATTATGTTTATGACTCAAGTTTACCTTATATTTTTCTTGAACGAGTTATTAAGTAAAAATTTTCTACATTTTAATATTCGATATGTGCAAAAATAAAATAATCGATTGTACGTCTGCATCTTGCGCGTCGCCATCTGGTAACGGGAAACGGAAACATTTTATCGATTATTTTCTGATTCTGATGTATTTTTTTTTTTTTAAGTTTAAAATTATCTAATGCAAACTTTTTAAATTTTCTAATCATAAAAATGTTATTTAATCATTTATTATTATTATCTATTTTTTATTGAAAGATCTTCGTTTCTGTTTTAATTCTGACGTAATTAAAGACTAACTGTTACGTCACTATTTAAAAAAAATCGTATAATAACATACGTCACCGGACCAATAGCAATATTTAAAATAACGTAAAAATGTAAAATTATGCATTGTAAAAAGTTATTGGTTATTACTGACGGTGGCGCCGGCTAGTGTTGCCAAGCTTCATTAATTTTACGAGAATTTTTTTTTCTATATATAAACACGCGACAATTTTTTTTTTTTTGCCGACGTTAAGAAATTTTTAAAAAAATTACTAATAATTTTGATACATGTATTAATGGCTTTTTATTAAATAATAATTTCCATATTAGTAAATAATGAGAAATTTATATAAATAGAGTATTGTTAAAAATCGCACGACGACATTTTTGATTAAGTTGCTTGAAAGAAAACTGTTTCTAATTTTTATTGAAAGAAAGTCTCAAAAATTAATTAATTTTTGCTCGCATTTTTTTAACTGGAAAATTTCGGATTGAAGACCCGTGATGAGTAAGAGAGAATCAAAAATACACAAATAAATTTCTCATTTGATGAGCTCGAATCCATTTGTTAAGAAATTAGCTTCTGTTTGCGACTTTCCTTCATTCGAAATTACGAGCAGACTTGTAAATGCTTGGAGAAACGGACATAATGCGGTTTTTTAACAGCATAAATTAATCTTTAGCCGAAAACAGAGACTCGAAACCAGGGGCGGACCGACAACTTTGGGGGCCCTGGGCTAACACTGTTTGGGGGATTATCCAATTAACCCAAATTAACCTAACGGTGAGAGCTACGCTAACCTAACACCCTTTAGAGGAGCTAGACTTGCACTCCCATTCCGACATTGCCACATTATTTGCATAATTGACAAATGACAAAATATATTCAGTATTTTGATTTTACCGACTACCGACAGACCCGATAGAAGACAGAGCAGTATTTACTATTTACTGTCATTTAAAACATTGATATTTGATATTTTGTTCAAATCCAATAGTATTTTGCAAATCAACGATTTGAACTTTTATCTAGATACGAAAAAATTTTATATAATTTATTTTTTTCTTAAATTTTTAATTTAAATTGTTTTTATTTTTATTTATTTTTGAACCGCGAAGGGGGCCCTTTGATTGAACGGGGCCCTGGGCTGCAGCTCATAAAGACCATGCCTAAACGTAAAAAAACAACTCCGTATACAAAAACCAAAACTTCTACAAGCGCATTAATTTTTATCGCATAAAACTGGCGAAAATATATCAGGTCATCCCAAAAGTAATCATTTTTAGCATTAAATTTCGAAAGGATATAAAAAAATAATTAATTATTGTTTAATTGTTTGTGTAATTGATTATTGTTAATTTAATCAAGTATATATTCCATAGAATAAGGCCATCTCCGTTTAGTAGTTTTTATAGCTTTAAAAATTCATGTTCAGACATGCTGAGACGCGTTCGAACAAGTACAGTATAAAAACGACATTATTTTTGAAAATACAATGAAAACAGTTTTAAAAACGCAAAATTCTATTCCTTTGATATCTTGATAGAAATAGTATCCCGATTTAACGCTTGATACGAACGGCATCTGGATATAACGTTCTTTTTTAACGGATAAAAACGGACTTGAAACTTTTTTAAATTAAATATTGGATTTTGATACTTAAAACTGTTATTTTTAGCGATTCGATCACAGTTCGTTAATGCTAAAAGATGATCTGTGATAATTATAGCATTCTTTCTTTAGCAAAGTTCTCATAGTCCCTCCATACTGCATTACAAAATTTATCAGTATGTTACACACCCTATAATGATGATCATCTTTCTCATAGTTAGTATTACACATAACAGATATAATATATGGAAAAACTTAGAAATCTTCCATCCTTTAACAGTTTAATGATGATTTCTATCTTGTTATTCGTTGTTTACATCTAGACTAACACGTTTTGCGTCAGTCTCATTACTAACTTGTAAGATTGATATAAATCCGTTTTGTTTGCAAAAATAATACGTATAATTTTTATTTCTTATCTTAATTGCCTAAACAATCTTGTGAAGAATTTATACTCCATATTTTAATTATTTTAAATAAATTCTTTATTGACATTCGGGATATTTGCTTATGGCTGTGTATATTTTTTATGCTTGCACCGAGTGTGTTATGTATATTATGACGCATTCACATATTTTTTCTATAGAAAAATATTATTTATTTTTTATTTTTTAATGGTTCCATCTTTAGCTTTCACTTCATGCCGTAAATGCTGTATCTAGCTGTAGACTGTTCTCTCCTTTTTCAGAAAGTACATTATAAATTTTTAATTTCTAGATATTGATGTGATATTTAGAATATTCGAATAAAGATAATTCGCAATAATTTTCTCTTAATTGTGAGTTCTCCTACTTGGGTTTGTGTATTGACGCGTAATGTTCACAATGTATTAGAAAGATGTTAAAATAAATGCTTAGTCTCGAAAATATAACGATTTTCTGTACGAAGAGAATATTTAATGTTACAGCTTGTATAAAAATATAGAGTGGAAAAAACTGTACCTGGTTGCATCGTAAAATTTATCACTCTACAGAATAGCAGAAACACGTATAAAGAGGAGCATATGTCAGATGCGCCAGCTGATGAACACAGTTGTTTGTGTGTCTGTCTGCTATTGTCCAAATTTAGCTAGGTTTTAAGACATATCTTATTGTTCTATTATTTTAAATCTATAAGAAATAAATTTGTAACGATTCTTCTATTATATAAACTGAAAGATCAGACAAAAGTTCCTAAATGTTAAAAACGTATTTTATTCATACGCAAGCAGTTCTGGAAAGAACTAATCGTCTGTAGTCTATATTTACAACAGTAGATTGATTCACAGACCAATATCGCTCCTATTTTTCGTATTCACCACAATAAATTTCACGGAATTAATCTTCAACCGCGAATGGTTATTTAACTCGTCCCAGATATGCAAAACAGTTAAATAATCACTCACAGTTGAATAATACACGAAATCTGTTGTAGTGAATAGGAAAAATAGGAACGATATTGGTCTGAGAATTAATCCACTATTGTGAATACGCCCGTTAAAACTTTTCAATCTCCGCCATTTTTAAATGGCGTTAAGATCACCTTTAATGGCAGAAAACACGTATATAGAATTTCAAGAAAATCTACTAATTAGTTCGAAAGTTATTAATTAAAAAAAAAAAGATAATCATGGCGATTTTAAAAAGTTTCACTTTTCTCGGAAAGTAAGTTAAAAATACATAATGAAATTTAAAAAATTGTTTAAAAAATGTATTCATTCTGTATGAGAGAAGCTATGTGATCATAATAAATTATTCTAAAAAATCTCTTCAAAAACTTATACTAAATTATTAACTTCTTTTAAACTACTGTATATCTATTCGTTCAAAGCGGGTACGCTAGAATGTAGGTCCAACCTAGAACTGCAAACAAATTATAGTAATACAGTTACTGCTAGAACACAGATCTACTATTCATCAAAATTTAAATACATGCCTACATCATTAACTTTTAGATATTTTGATGTTGTATCATTTATAAGGCTCATTTTGAATAACTTTATACAGTCTAACATATTAGGTTTGAATATAACACGGTCAAAATGTGTATATAATAAAAATTTTATGCAGCATTAAGCACAGATTCGTGCATGATTCATCTTAACTTTAATTCGCTTATCATGATAACAAAAACTACCGACCTGCTTAATTTTAAAAGACAATAATTAAATTAACAAATAATAATAGCCAAGACATACGACAGTCGGAAGTTTTCTTTCTTTAAAATTTCCGTTTTGCACACCATACAAAAATTAGATTATTTTCCTTTGATGTATTCAAAAAATACTGTATTTTAAAAATATGTAAAAGCTGTTCTGAATCTCGAATTTTAATAAGAAATCTTAATTTTAATTCTAAATTTATCGTCAAGTGATGCTTTTATGGTGTTTATCTATTGAATATGTAGGATTAAGTATAAATATAAAATGATATTTAGCTAATGCTGCAATTACAATTTTTAACAGTTTAAAACGCTTGTTGAATTCTTCTACACATGCATAACGGCAAAAAAATGTCATTATGCACTATATACATACAGTACATACTGTATACAAAGCTACAATATACAGTTCATAATGGCTATACGTATACATACTATAGTACACAGTGTGTAACGGCATTTTTTGCCGTTATGCACTGTATAGAGTATGCATTGCATGTATGTATGTATACAGCCGTTACGAACTGTATATTGTAAGTTTGTATACAGTATGCACTGTAGGTATATATACAATCCAGGGACGTCGATAGACGTTGCCAGGTCCTGGGTAAAAATTTTCAACACTATTCCTTCTACGGCTAATTAGCGCGTAAAAAAAATTGTGGGATGATGTCCAGCCCCTGTGAATCCCGGACATGGGGAATTTTACCCCATCATCCCCACCCTGTATACAAATTTTACGTACTGTATACTTTAGCTTTGTATATAGTATGCACTGTATATATGTATATAGCAGTTATGCACTATATACAAGTGCAGCGGAATTCATGAAATAACGCGTTATCTATACATTACAATTAATAAATTATAAGAACGTTATAATAAGCATTACCATTTTATAAACCTAGGGTAATCGAATTTTTGTATTTTTAATATAAACTACATAAAAAAAGACAGTTTGTAAGAATAAAAGGTCAGCAAAAAATGCTGATTTATCAGTCGGATCTTGTTTTTTTTTTTCCATCCAGTGATTAAGAAATACGCACAGTACTCGAGACGGATCGCTGCTAAAACTAAATCAAAACGTATACGTATATAATGTACTGTTCTTGCAAATATTTTATTAATGCAAAGAAATGTTTGCGTTTTTACTTTTGTTTAATAAGTAAATTTATCAATTTCATAATATAAAAAATGGTATTAATGGTTAGTTGGAATTTCTGTAAATTATAACCCACATTAATACTATTTTCTATACAGCAAATATTTATTTTTTTAATCGAAAATAATTAAACATTCGGAATATTTTTAATAGTAAGAGCTATATAGAGTGGATTGGGGGAAGATGGTAATCGGGGGGAGATGCTTATTTTTTCTCTAATCTAGAGTATGCATTTATGTATGTATGTATACAGCCGTTACGAACTGTATATTGTAACTTTGTATACAGTATGCACTGTAGGTATATATACAATCCAGGGACGTCGATAGACGTTGCCAAATATTTTAAAAATGAAATTAATTTAAATATAAACTTTATAAGCTCTGTTTTTGCATAATTCATTATATAAATATATTGTAATATTAAAATTATAAATCTTACCAATTTTTATTTTTAACACACCTCCATGCTAAATGTGATACAGCAGTTTTCATTATTATACCATATTCCTCAAAAACAATTGCTAAACTTACAGCTAATTCTAATTCATTTCCTTGTATCAAAGCTATTAAAGCGGACTAAAATCATTAAAATAAATTAAATTAGAAAATGGTGTATATTCAATTAAAAGAAGATAAATTATATATCAATTAATTTAACCTTGATATCATCAGCAGCAAGGCAACAACAAGCAGAGTATATTGGAGAACCTTGATTAAAATATTGCTCAGCCATTTCTTGTAAAATTTCTTTAACATATTTTTTACTAAATCAATGAAAAATTAATAAAGTTAATACAGTAGTTCATTAAAATTTTAAATACAGATATATGCTAACAAATAAGATTTGATTTTAAATATAAAGAAATAAAAATTCAGCAAAATTCTTATATTAAATATATACAGTATAATATTATGGTATATATTAGCAGTTCTCAGCTATTTGATTTCTATGGACTCCATTGAATCATTATTTAAAGCTGCAAACCTCTTAAGAATCTAAGGTCCAAAACCATTCCTATGATTTGAACCAATGCCGGATCTAGGGTGAAATGACTGAGGCAGTTGCCTAGGCGAAAATTATGAGACGGCACAAAAATACAGTTATAATTAAGCTTATGTGTGAAATTGCATTTATCTTGACAATATTTCATGCTATAGAGTCGATCTGTAAAGACATAATAAGTATTATCCATTAGAAAAATACACTATCAAAAGAGAGGGAGACCAGCGTGAATTATATTGTTATTATTTATGATTGAATGACTGTCTAAACAAAATATTTGTTTCCCTTATATTTTCCCGCATTGGCATATCACAAATCAAGATATCATAATCGCAAATATTGCTTTATTTATTATTATTGTTTTTAACATAGATAGCACTTTATTTTCATTAAAAACTGTATATAATCCCAGTCTAGGTTTACTGTCTTTCAACTCAACCCAAGTTTTTGTATATTTCTCAGTGTATTTATCTGACATCATTACATTCCTGGTCCAAATTATTACATATGTTTATGTATTAATGTGAGTGAAGAGGCAACGGAGGTGCCATTTTCTAATCTTGCCTCAGGTGACAAATTATCTAGATCCAGCAGTGATTTGAACCTCAAAAAATATAGAAATTATGAAATATTTTACTCAGTTATAAATGAAACAGTATACAAAAATCAAAATTTTAAATGCAGTGCATCTAAGATGCAGCATCAAATTCTCATCAAAATTTTTGATGAGAATTTTATGTTGCATCTCAGTGATGAGATTTTATGATGTTTTTCAATATTTTCATTTTATTTCTAAAAGTATCTCAGAAATTTGAATGTTCACTATTTTTAAATGATGGAAGCTAGAGGTTATATAATGCAATAATATATTTTTATTGATGATACATAAACATATAAATTTTTGAGTTAAGTTGAATACAAGTCAAACTTTACAATAGAAACAAGTTTTCAAGTTCAATTTGAATTTTGTCTTTAATGATATTTTTAATGATAAAAAGAGCTATTTAATTAAATTCAACTTTTCATAATACAAGAAAAAGTTATCAGTTCTTGAATCTGTTTCTATATTTATATACAAAATTTAATAAACTTATACTTTTTCACAATTTTAAGTTATCATTGATAGATAATACAGCATTTTAATGGTAAATATTGAGCAGATAAATTCAACACTTATATGATTTTGATAAGTAGAATAAAATTACCTGAAAGATTTTTTTAACTCAAATATTTTTGATTTTTATAACATATAACAAAATGATATACTTTCTTAATAGCACAATTAGTAAGATGCACTTCTAAAAAGTAAAAAATTTTTTAGAAAAGCATTTCATCAATTTAAAAATTTTTAATAGCAGCAACTTTATTGTGTCAAATTATAAAATACCCAATTATAGAAAGTACCAGATTACATGAATTATATTACAATTAGAAATTTTCAAGCCAAATCAAGTTTTATTTTGAAACTCAACTCAAAGTTTGAATATTTTGCACATCTTTAGTTTTTACCTTTAATAGCTATTTTAATCAAATTTCATAAAAATCTACTAATTAATGATCTATTATTAGTGGTGGATATATGAACACCAGATAATATGATGATCTTAAGACTCAATTTTCTTCAGAAAATAGAATAAATATATTAATAATGCTATTTATAAAGTGCAAAATAGTATTATTTTTCTATCATATTTTTTTAATCAAAAATGATGATTAAAAGAAAAAAATATTATGCAGATTTCATAAATTACAAGATTATCTGATTTTAATAAAAAAAAAATAAAACATCTAAGACAGACATAATTGACTATAAATTGTTTCTACTACATAAACACAATTAAACCTTCAATAAGTAAATACTTTTAGCAGTAAGAAACTTTTAATAAAATTTGCTAAAAGTGCTTATTTATTGAAGGTTTAATTGCATCTTAGACAGGGTTGTGCCATCTATAAGAACAAGAAGTATGGCATTTGACAGTGCCAAGAGCCTAAATATGCCATGGCAGAATCATGATCTGAGCTATCACTATAAAGTAAAATAAAAAAATTATTATTATTCTCATTCTTTATGTATAGGTATAATGCACTTATATCTCTTCTCATTATATAATTTATCTGTAGATGGTAATATAATTAATATTATTATAATATAAAGTCAATTTTTATTTAACATTTGAATTAAATTCCTAAAAATCCCAACATTGATGAAATCAAAAATCACATATGCCTAATAATATAAGTCAGGTTTATATTACTAGAAGGGATCATTTTTCTCATCTAAGTATTAATATATTGTTTAATAATGAATGAAATAAATAAAAGCAAGATTTAATTGTAATCTTTAATTTTAAAATGTCATATAGCAGTTATATGTCATGTCTTATGGGTAAAAGAAGTTAATTTTCTAATAAAAGATGGCTTATAATTCACAGATGTTATAAGCTCCTTTTATTAGCTGAACAACATCTGCAAATTCTATGCTCTTACTAATTTGTACATTAGTTTTTTTTCAAGCACCATTTCTCAATTGCATTAATTATTAAGTAGCAATGCCATTTCAAACCATATCACAAGTCATTTACAATCATAATGATCAATCATATTGTAGAGGACAGAGATTAAAGACCTGAGCCTAAACTTTTCATATAAATTTTCCAAGATTCTAATTCAATCCACCTATCCTCTGATTGGAAAGCCAAAATGTTTCCATTAATCAAACTGTCTCTCATATATACAATATAGTTTAATATAGTGTTCATAGATAATATTGTATATTTGAGCTGATGTTCATGCTGTAAATTTTCTCTTATAACTACTATAAATTTTAATGTCATTTTGTCTCTCTTGTAATAGGAAAACAAGGCTTTGTTCTTTTACCTTAAAAGATTTAATTTTTTAATTAGTTAATTTAGTTTTTGTTCATGACATAAGAACAAAATGACATTAAACAAGGACATAAAATTATAACTTATTATCAATTAATATTAATATTGTAAATATGCATTAATATTTAATAACATTATATATTCTCATTATATAGCCTGAATAATGTATAAAAAATTACAGTGCATTCAAATTTTATGCAAATAAAATTATGCAATATAAAAAGTATTATCATTTCATGTACAAAATTTAAAGTAATGAGAAATCAAAAAAATTTTTTATATCAATAATTTTTTTTAATTTCTCATTACTTTAAATTTTGTACATTCATCAAAAATCATGTAATTATAAACTGTATTAATGCAACAACCATATGGTATTCAATTTTCACTGACAAACAAAAATAAACTTCATTGTTTACAATATCATGTGAAATATATTGCTGTTATTGTGCATTAAAAGTTTTAATATATTTATTTACATATTATTTATTGCACTTCAAAAAGTATATTTAAAAATTAAAATATACTAGAATGATTATAGATTTATATGTTCCAAAAATGCATAAAATACTTTATATACTTGGGAAATTAGTCTTGAATTATGTGAGTTTTGAATTATATATGGTCTTTAAGAACATCTCCTAGATAAATGCAACTGTATTATAATTAAAATAAATTTAAATACTAAAAGATATTCTTACTTATTGCAGTCATTTTCTATTGAATTAATACATTGATTAGAATTGTTCGTTTCTTTTTTTGGCACAACTCCTTCAGTAATTGCTGAAGCAATACAATAAGCTTTCTGAAGTTCTCCTTGGGATCGATAAAACTGCAAAACTTCTTCACTATTGCCTGTTGCTAATAAAGCTGGTAAAGCTTCTCCATTTCCTTCTGATAACAGCTTTTTGGCCCATCTATTGTGTTAATTAAAAATTACATTATAGATTATTTTATAAAAAATAAACCTAATTCAATCCACCTATCCTCTGATTGGAAAGCCAAAATGTTTCCATTAATCAAACTGTCTCTCATATATACAATATAGTTTAATATAGTGTTCATAGATAATATTGTATATTTGAGCTGATGTTCATGCTGTAAATTTTCTCTTATAACTACTATAAATTTAAATAATTAAAAAATAAACAATATAACAGAATTGGAAAACTAAAAATCAAACTAAACAAGTTATAGTGTGTTATAAATTAATAGCTCTTGAGAAGTTTATAAATACAGAATCTTAATAAAAATTCAAAATTTTCATATATTCATTTAATAGAATTTAAAGATTTGGAGAAATTATGTCATACATTCATAGAAAATATAACTAAGAAAAAAATTATATTTTCAGTATAAGTCCAAACTTTCTGCCCATGAGATACTGGTTTCATATATGTCTGCCTAGAAGGAATATTATATCTGACAATATAATAATCATTCAAGAGGCTGAATACTTTGTAATAAAGGCATAAATGACTCCAGATAGAGAAACCAACATACTTACATCTTGCTTCTCAATGTTTACATCTCATGGGTAGAAAGTGTGGACTTCTATCATATTTTCTATGTTTGTGTGATCTGATTTCTCTGAATTAAAACTTAGAAACAATTTTACACTGGGTCTAAATAATAAGATTTTGCTAGTAAAAGGATTCTTATTAATTAAATTATTTCTGCATAATATTAAACTTTTCTGATAATGTGTATATTAATAGCTTCATTAAATAATATAATATTTAAAAAAAATTAAAGCCAATAAGAAGTTCTGGAAAAAATTAGACTACTTATACTATTTTAACTGTTAGCAATATAATAAGTTCCTTATATTAATTGATCATATAATTTCAAATAGATAAATTGCCAGAATTTAAAATAATGTAATTATAATAAAGAGCTATAATAGTCTAAATATCAAAATAAGATATTAAAATTTTTCATTATTTAAGAGCTTTCTCTATTTAAAGTCTTGTGTATATGTGTGTATATTTTATTTTAATATGCAATTTTTATATTGCATTAAAACTTCTATTTATATTGTGGTGATAGATTTAAAATTAATACATTAATGCAGTGTTTTCCAAACTGTGGGGTGCGTCTATGGCAAGGGGGGGCATAAGAATTAAGAAAAGCATCATTTTTAAGACAAACAAGCAAAAAATAAATTCAAATTGGTGTTGAAAAAAATGAATCAGCAAAAGGGTTATAAATACATATATTCCCACGTACCCAGAAACTTTCTGCAGTAGCTGTTTTAATTAATTAAAGTCAAAAATATTGATCTTGTTAGTAATTGAAAAAGAATTGCGAGTAGTGATATCTTCAATGACATCCAAATTTGAGAGAATTTATGATGAAAAGCAAGCCTATCTATCGCATTAAATATTATGCTGTATTAAACATGTATTCTATTTTTCAATTTTTTTTCAGATTTAATTGTATTAAAAGTTATTACACCATAATAAATATATATTTTTTTATGTATAAGAACTTTATTTATACAAAATATAGTATAATGTTTTGTAGTATTAAATTGTAAGTGGAAAGTATTTATAAAATTTAGATTGTTATGAAAATGAGGGGCATATCAATTTTTTACGAAAAAAAGGGGGGCACAGACACAAAAAGTTTGGAAACCACTGCATTAATGGATCTATAAACAGCAATTATGAATTATATATAAAGCAATTGATTATATAAACAAATTATCTTAATAAAAATTCAGCTTGTTAATAAAATAATTACTCTTCCAAAATGCAAGAAGTAATTTTTACAGTTACAATTAATATAAACTAGTGTTCAAAGAAAGTACATTACTTAGAAATTTCACATTTCTAATCATATTTGAAATGGTATGGTGCATTAATAATAACTAGCATCACAACTAAAAATAAAACAAAAGATATTAACAGTTAAGGCAAAACCATTAATTATGTTTTATTTTATCATTATTCTGACACAAGCAAGGAATGATTGCAGCACTTGCAGAATGTGCTTATATAGCTGATGTAATATTATATCATTTACACATGTCAATTTTATCTAATGTAATCTATAAGAAATATTGCTATATACCGTATTTGCCGGCGTATAAGACGCAAAAAGTCGAATGTGGCTCAAAAACCGCAACTTAACCACGGTGGATGTATACAATATCTAAATAGCTGATTTTATTTAATTCTTGTAATTTTATAGAATTTTAACAATTTATTCTAGTAAAACATACATGGTATAGTGAATAAGAAGTTTGTTGGATGATTAAAGAGTTCATTTTGGCTATTTATTAAAGTGAATAACATGAAAAGCGCAGTGGCATCTTACACGGAATATTCGGGGTAAGATGACTAATTGTAACTTTTTTTTAAAAAATTTATAAAAAATTACCCGATCGTTATATCAAAGATTTTGATGGAGTCATATATGCATAACACTTGTAAGTTTAAGTACAAAAAAATATGAAAAGGAAAATATTCAAAATTTAATAGTGAGTTTTAGGGTCAAAATGCTTAAGTATGGCGACTTATCAAAAAGCTAAAGTATGGCGACTTCCCCCGATCCACTATACTGTACTAAATTAAAGTAGGGCGATTTCCCCCGATCCACTATATTTTCCAATAATAAATTTGAGCGAATTTATTAAAAATTACTAAAAATTAACAAATTTTTGGATCAAAGTTTCTCAGCAAACTTAAGTTTAATCGTTCTATCGAAACTGCTCGAGTAAAACTTAAAATATTCAAAACAACGTTCAAATTTTAATATTTTCTTTTTTAAAACGCTTAATGATGAACAGATTCTGCCTTAGTTTAGTTAGTAATTCGATAAATTTTATGTTAAAATTAATATATTTTAATATATTTGACATTTTAGTTTTGTTAGATATAATTTTGCATTATATAAAATTATATTTAACGAAACTAATTTTGCTTGAATCATCGCTCATTTTCTCACGTATTCGTGCTTGTCATTTCGATTGTTATCAGAGTAATGCGATACGAAAGCATTTTTCTTTCTGTTAAAATCAGGCAGCTTATATCTATGCTATATAAGCTATCTAGCTATATAAGCATGGATATAAGCTATCGGGCTTTGACAGGCAAAAACTAGATGTCATGGCGTAAACTATGTTGTTTTAGCAGGCAAAAACTAGGTAGAATGGATGTAAACTATGTAGTTTTAGCAGGCAAAACTAGATAGAATGGATGTAAACTATGTTGTTTTAGCAGGCAAAAATTAGGTAGAATGAATGTAAACTATGTTGTTTTAGCAGGCAAAAACTAGGTAGAATGAATGTAAACTATGTAGTTTTAGCAGGCAAAAACTGTGTAGTTTATATATGAGCTATTTAGTTTTAGCTAGCAAAACTAGATAATATAGGTATAAGCTATGAGTTTTAGCAGGTGAAAATAGGTAGCATACATGTAGGCTAAGCTATTTGGTTTTAGCAGGAAAGAATTTGGCAGTACATATATAAAATGGCTTTACTAGACAAAAATCAATAACATATATCAGATGTACACTAATAATATATATTAGATAGCATACATAAACACTATTTGGTTTTTAGCAAGCAAACTAGGTAACATATATACATAAGTACCTGATTTTAGCGGGCAAAATTAGATAGCATATATATATATATAAGCTACGTTTTAGAGGTAAAATTAGGTAGTATAGATATAAGTACATTTTTTAGCAGGTAAAACTAGGCACCATAGATAATGCTATCTGGTTTTTTGCAGGTAGCTTAATTAACCTATATTTTCATTCTCACGTCGCAGTTGCTTACAAATGATCACCTGAACGCGTGCCAAACATGTAGGAGCTAAAGATCATCAGATTAAATATAATATGATCCTTAAAAGTTTCGAACTTTGTATCTGTTTTATCCCATCCTTCATTGCATGCTTAACGAATGAATCGAAATGCAAAAGAGCTTTTAGAACGAATTTTGGCTTTACAATTCCGTCTATAATTAAAAATCGTTTTATTCGAGTCAGCAAAATTCCGAGACGTACACCTGTTTAGATCGGATCTAAAATTAAACTAGCTTCATGCCAAAAGTCCAAAAACCGACCCGTTTCGTTCGCAAATCTCGTTTTATCCGCTGCAAAATTCGAACACGATTAATTATTGATATTAATGCGATTAAAAAAAAAATTGAAAAGTTGCATAAAATATCGCTAGATTAGAGATGATGCAAATTTATTCAAATGGATAATAACAAATAAATGTTTTTAAAATAAACGAAAGTTAATTGTTTGCATTTCTTAAATCGGCGTGTTTTGCACAAATCGCGCTATCGCTGTGCAAACTTTTAGAAGCGCATTTAGAAAAAAAAAAACACGAAAATACAAGAATCGGCGTGTTTTGCACAAATCGCGCTATCGCCGTGCAAACTTTTAGAAGCGCATTTAGAAAAAAAAAAAAAACACGAAAATGTCGTTTACGAAAGACTCAAACGAGATCTCGTTTCTTAAGCGATTAAGTCGAACCGAATCGAACTTTTACGTTTAATACGTCACACGTAACTCAACTGTTACGTTTCTACGCGAGAACGTTGGCGAACGGGGCACGAAAAAGAACCGTCCCGTTCGAATTATATATAAAGAAAAGAAATATCTCTTTATCCGGAATGGCAACGGAACGAAAAAGGAAAATGGAAAAATCGATTTATTTCGTTATTTTCGATCGATTTCGACGTCGTTCTCTTGGACGCGTTCCGAAATAATCGCGCATTTCCCCACCAAATTACCGCATTTTCCAAAATTACGTTAGCTCCTCCCTTCGTCATCCGGGCACCATTTAGAGCCCGCGGAGCTCGTCCAATCGTCGTTCGATCCGTTTTCGAAACATTTCAAGGTCAACTTCTCTTCGGAATCGTCGACGTCATCGAAATTTTAATTCAGCCAATCGACGGACGGCTTCGATAAGGATCGAAATCAATCGATGGACGTTTTTTTATCGCTTATTTATCTTTCGAAAATTAAATGTGAAATTGTATTTGGCAGCAAATACGACAGAGCGATAAAAATTACCATCGTATAAGCTGCTTATAATGAGATTTTGACGCGTATCGAACTGTTAACGCCATTTTTAATCTGTACTAGTGAAATTACTGTTAAAATAAACGATTTCGCAGCTAAAATACAGAAATGCGCTCTCATTTGTTTCTTTAATCATGGCGTCGTTCTCTACTGAATTAATACGAACGGTGTAAACGTTTAAAGCAAAATTTGAAGAAGTTTTCGGCGTATATGCCAAAGTTTTGATGCAAAGGCGGCATTGCCATATTGAACTAACAACAAACTTGCAATTTATGATAACGAGCGCCTATTTTCGTGCTACTGATAACGTTTAACAGCTCAGTGTATCTGGAAGACGCACATAACGCTTTTGTACCAAAAAAACCGCTTATTTTTTACATTATTTCACATATTTGATACATAAATAATAAGATGCGAGTTAAATTTCGACGCATTTTAACTCGAATTCGAACTGAAAGTCACCTTTTATGTATTAAAAAGTATCTAAGTTGATGAAAACGCATTTTTAATACATTAATAGTTTATTTAATTAATAATTATCATACGAAAGAATGCGTAAAAACCTTTGCTTTCCTATCTAAAACACTGGAAGAACGTAAACATAATACTTAAAACAAAGCAAAGAAATTGAAGGGTTTGGTGCAAAAACCAGTTAAGTCCACTTTTGGTTGAAAGTGAGTTATTGTATGAATCATATATAAAAACACTGTGAAAACTTATGATTCAATTTTGGTTTATATTTTGTTGTCATGTTATTTATGTCCTCTTTTACAAGTCGTATGTCAAATTTTATATATTTGATGCAAAAATCGGGTAAGTCCAAATACATATTCTTATTCTCGAAATGTGCTTTTTTGTGACTTAACTGGTTCTAGCACCAAACCCTTCAATTGTTATAAATAAATAAAAAAATTATAAACTATATAGAAAGAATATGCTGTTATGTAAAAGTTTTATCGAAGTTTGTTAAAAAAAATACGCGAAAATGATTAAAATATTTAACAGGAACCGTAGAATTACTGCAATTTCTTTAACGAACCCAAAAAAATGCTACTGCTGTACTTATAATGATATAAAATCGGCGATGAGAAAAATAATTATGTAGTTTGTGACTATATTAAAAAAAAAAATACGCGAAAATGATTAAAATATTTAACAGGAACAGTAGAATTACTGCAATTTCTTTAACGAACCCAAAAAAATGCTACTGCAGTACTTATAATGATATAAAATCGGCGATGAGAAAAATAATTATGTAGTTTGTGACTATATATACGCATAACATAAAAAAATTCCTAAGATTTATTTATAAATCCATAAGTTTACAAATTGACAGAAATTTCTCGTCTAATGAATTTTTGTTTCTCCTGCTTCAGAAATATTGGGATCTTAAATCGGTCCAGAATACATAATTAAAGTAGCTAAACATATTTATAAAATAATAATAACAATAATACAAATTGATGTAAAAATAAAAGACACAAATATGCTGCAAACTAAAACCATTATAACAGCAATAAATGGCAAAAGTATAGTTTAAGAAAAGTTGTTGTTTTGATACTATAACATGTTATAACAGTAATGCAGTTACTGTTATGGCATGTTATAGTATCAACAACTTCAAGCCTAACATTCTTTTCAACAGTGATATTGAAAAGAATGTTAGGTAGATCGTTAGTAATAAGTTAGGATGGTTATAACCATCCTAACTTATTATTAACGATCTATCTAACATTTAGGGTAGGTTATTTTGTTTAACTTAGATTTTTAAATCTAATTTAAAGTAAATGTTTTATTTGCTGAGATTATAAGCAATTTATATCATTGCATCAATAATTAGATAAGTTTTTACATAAAATATTTTCGAGGATATCATGTGCTAAGTGTAGTTATATTTTATCTCTTGAAAACTGAAGAAACTTTTAAACTATTTATCACTTTTTAGCGAGCAATTTAGAAGAAACTAATTAGGCTACATACTTTATGAACGTGTTAGCCGTTTGGAATGGTTAAAAATGGGGTATTAAGTTGTATAACATCCGATTTACATTTAATCTCATCACCAAAAATATGCACAACTTATGAACTTATTTGGTTTTTATGCATTTCGTGATCATCAATCACGAAATGCATAAAAATCTATCAAATAGTTCGAAAATTATTAGCGAGAAAATTCGAAAGTTTAAACGTCCGCCATTTTTAAATAGTTGAGAATAGAGCATGTGTCGCCTTCAATAGTGTGATGTTTCTGCTACATTTCTTGAAAATTCAGTTCAAAAGTTTGAATGGCCATCATTCAATGATTAGAAAATGCGGCGTAGAGTAGAAATATTCGAATTTAATCGACAGGAATTAAATATTCCTTCCGAATTTCACGAATACTTACTAATTAGTTACGTTATGAGTAGGAAGACACAAACAGACACGCAGTACTCTGATCAAATCTCACTTTCCTTCTGAAAGGAAGCTAATTAAAAATATAATATTCTTTGATTCTGTAGTTTAATTGATTCGACAGTAATTATGTCGATTGTTACGCTGAATTTTTGATTGATATCCACACAACTTCTCAGGCAGTAAACAAAATTTACGCGTTTCATAATACAGTACACATTTTTTTTTTTTCCTCTGGCTGGCTATTCATTTTGCTATTCTAGAAAATATGATAAATATCTTTTTCTTTAAGATGCTTTGAAAGTTTAATTTACCGAAAACATGAGAGAGAAATGAAGTTTTATCTTTAGTAATAAGGGATCAATAGCAAGTTCATCAGATGAGATATAGAAAACAGAACTAAATACGTTCTTGCTTTTCTGCATCTCGACTAAATCTGCTCAACGTAATGCATTCGCATTGTTAATAATAACCAGAATTTTCTTTTTGCTGATTACTTTTTTTTGTTCTCTACCATATTAAAAATATCGAAAAAAAAAAACAAAGAAACGGGCAACTATTTGCCGAATTTTTCTTTCTAAATGATTTTATTTTACATATTTTAACTGAGTACAACTTAAAGATAATTAATCTCCAAAATAAACAATTTTGAGTGCCGTACTATAAATCTATAGCTACGAAAATATATATACTTAAAATCAGCATCCTCATCTGGACCCTTAAGCAAAAGTAAAATATAGGACCCTTTAAAATTATTATAAGAGTTGTAAAAAAGAAAAAAAATAATAACTTAAAACATTCGCAGCAACTCTTTGCAATTATGCTATCACACTCTATACAGGAATTTTTCCTCTCTTTAAAATATCTGGTAATGAAAATGGACTCTTAACATTTATCTACTTTGTGTACAGCAAACGATGACCCTGTTTAAAACTACAAACTATGTAATGTAAGCAAACTGTATATGTACTGTACTGTATGTACAATATATTCAAACTACTGTAATGTATATAATTTTCATTTAATGTGAGAAAAAGCAAAGTTATAAGTTTATATTATGCAAATATTTTCTATTTTTTAAGTAATGAATGCGTCTACTATACGAAAGAATTTACAAAGTAAAATCGTAAAGTCCGAAAGTCCTCTTGAAATTGCTCACTTCGATGACTCATCTTCAATCATCGCAAAGTTGAAGACGTAGCGCTGAATCATTGCGATTTACCTCTAATGGAATCGCTAATAATTTTTGTTTTTATTATAAATTCACAATAATAACAACAACAACAACAACAATAATAATAATAAACTTTAATTCATAATTGATTTCATTCGTATTATCAAAATGGGTCTATCTGGTATTTGCAAAATTTGAATTGAAAGAAAACAATTTTAATTCTAAAAAATTTAAGATTTGAGGAATTTTAAGTCGATTTCTTGTCGAATAAATTGTTTTTCTTGATTAAAATAGTCAAAATAAAAGAAAAGAGAGGAAAAAAGAGAAAATAAGAGAATAAAAATTAACAGAGAGGTAACAATGAGACTATAATAGTGTAATATTACAAACTTGGTTATAATACTTTCTTTCTTTAATATTTTTTTGTTGATAATGCAATAGAACTTGTCTGAAAAACGAAATTCGTTTCAAGAGTAAGGAAACTGACAATCATGTTCACATGACAAGCATGACCACATTATTGACAGTCCTGCTTTCCTGGGGCCTTTCTTCGTTTCAATTTTTAAGCTCTGTACAAGCACATAACATCATAAAGTTTTATGTATAATTTTGTTAGTTTTGTAAGCATTCTTAACACATTTTTTTTTTATTTCGAGAAGTATGTCGATAAGACGTAATTTTAATTTTTTGTTTCAAAAAGTAAGTTTTGTTTTTCTATTTATGCTTCATTTTCTTTCATATAGCATTAATAATTTAATAAACGCATATTTATTTCCATTAAAATCTATAATAAGAGTTTTGCTTGCAAGTTTTGCATGTTATTGATTTCTTATGGTATGTTAGAAAAGTATGCAACTTTTTAAAGAAAAATTTATCATTTTTTTAAATTTATAAAGTCGTATTAAATTCAAATTTTAATAAATATGCGTTTCTATTGATTTTCTTATGGTATGTTAGAAAAGTATGCAACTTTTTAAAGAAAAGTTTATCATTTTTTTAAATTTATAAAGTCGTATTAAATTCAAATTTTAATAAATATGCGTTAAAACTTCATTTTTTTGCGCTATTGGTAACGTAACTTGTTATTAAAATTTTAACAATTTGTAGAACGAGTTAACAGATTTTCTGGTTATAAAACTTTAATTTTTATGAATTTTTATTGCATTTTAACTTGTTTTGTACTGTTAATTCGTAAAAAAAAATAGACTTTTTCAGTCATTTTTCGATATTTAAACACAAAAAGACAGGCAAAGTCTAGCATACGCAGATAGACAGATCTGTAAGCTTTGCTGCCTTTTCGTGTTTTGTTTACTTTAAATATTGTTAACACGGTTCAAGTTATCACAAAATAATCGATTTTACACCATTTTTAATCGATTAACCACATTTTAAAAATTGTATCCAGCGAAGCGTTGAAATCGTGTGAAAACAAGTGCTTTCTCAAGATTTCTCGCTTAAACGGTACCAAAATAATAGAATTTGATTGCACGCGCATATATCGCATGCATTATATGGCATAAAGATAAATACTGTATAATCAGTATAAAATTAATAAAAATGAGTTTTAAATGAAAAACTTTTATTTTAATTATTTTAATGATTGTAAAGTATACATTTTTAAAACTAAAACTAAAAAAATTAAAATTACTAAATATATAAACATTTTATAAATTAAATATCCATTATTAAGGTTACTCATTTTTATATATGATTAAAATGGTTTAATCATAAATACAATTAGAAAAAATTAAGTAAACTAGGTTTTAAAAAGAGAAAAAATAAAAAATTAACAGTAAACTGTAAAAATTTAGTATGCTTCATTGCAAAACATAAAAGCAATCAACACTTTTGAGGTCTCAGATGACGTCGTGTAAGCGCAAAAGCTATTTTTAGAAATTGATAACATATATTATTATTAAAAAAATAACTTAATTGCTCATGCGTATCAAATTGATACACACACATTTTTTATTTAAAATACGATGGAGTTAATGCAAAATTGGTTCAGTGCATCTGATAGCTACTAGAAAGTTAAGAAGATAGAAATTTTTCCAATTTTTAAAAATGTCATATTAATTATTTTTTATGAATTGTTTAAGTTGTATTAAATTGATACTGCGCACTAGCTGCCGGGATTATTTTAATTATTTTAACCTCATGTATCACCAACAAAATATACACACATATCGAAGAAAACAACATTCTCACAGAACAACAGAAAAGCTGCCGTAGAAGTCACATGGGGTGCAAAGAGCAGCTGATCATCGACACAACAACATATGGGGTGCAAAGAGCAGCTGATCATCGACACAACAATACTAAAATAAGTACACAGATAACGCAGACACTTACACACAGCTTACATAGATTACAAAAAGGCATTCGATAGCTCGCAGCTTACATAGATTACAAAAAGGCATTTGACAGCATACCACATTCATTGTGAAACAAGTAGTTGCATCTAAATTTGTTGCAATTTAGATGCAATTACTTGTTTCACAATTTAAGAAAATAATATGATAACATCAACCTAAATAACTGCATCTAAATTTTCACAAATATCCTGTTTTGGTAATACTGTAATTGTGCTTACTTTATTACATATGAGATGTTTTTGATGAGATATCAGTTATTTTTTAGATGATAATTATAATAGAGACATTTCTACAGAAGAGGATCATCATCATCTAAACCTTTTTAAATTTAGCCTGAACTGTGACTACAACAATAAACAAAACCGAACAACACACTACACACACTCACATCTCTTTTACATGGACCACATTAAACTGTACGCCTCAACACAAACACAATTACAACAGCTGTTACAATTTACACACATTTTCAAAAGACATATGCATGAAGTTTGGCCTAGACAAATGCAAAACACTTCACATAGAAAAAGGAATCCTAAAGAAAGGAGGCTTCACTCTTGAAAATGGAGACACTATCAAATCCATGGAAGGGTCAATTTAGTCCAGAAGATTTTAATTAAGCTAGGTTATGCCTATATTCCAAATTTGATGACAAGCTGTTAAACAATGTAATATATAGAAAAAAATCTATGGAAAACAGCAATTGCCATCTTTATTTTAGCCCAATTGTGTTCTAACATTTAGAGGATCTCAAGTAATCTAAGGAATACCTACTTCCCAAATTTTATTGATATCAGTTGAACAAGACGAGAAGTAAAAGAGTTAGTGATAAACAGGCTTCCTACTTTATTCATTTTGGTCCTATTGGGCTGCACTTGTTTAGAAACGCTTAATTAATATAAATCACATTTACATCCCAGATTTCTTTGAAATCGGTCAAATGATGTGATCTATAGAGACATTTCTAGATAAGAAAATCGTCTTCTACACCTTTTAATTTTAACCCAATCAGGCCAAAATTTTTAGATGAACTATGCTATGCCTATATTCTGAATTTGGTCAAAATCGGTTAAGCAATGCAATATGTAAAGACATTTATGGAAATTGGATCCTCCTTTCACCCCTTTTGTTTTGACCCGATTGTGCTCAAATTTTAGGGGACCTTCAAGTAAACTAAGAAACACCTATTTTCCAAATTTCATCGATATCGGTTAAATGATGTGACCTGTAGAGATGTCTGCATAGGAGGAGAAGGAGAAGAAAAATGACACTTTTTTGTCGATTTTTGCACTGCTGTAATTCTATTATTAATTGGATATGAAACTTCAAATTTAGCAGTCTTATATCCTATTGAATACTTTTTTCAAATATAATTGTCAATTTAATAATATTTAACTTAGGACCAAAGTTACAGTGTGAAAACAAGTGCTTTCTCAAGATTTCTCGCTTAAACGGTACCAAAATAATAGAATTTTTAAATTTTAAAGCAATTACTATAAATATATAAAAAATGTCGACTTAATTTCTGCTTTTTAATCGCTTTTTTTAGCGATTAGAAAAGTAGAATTTTCAAGAGAACTGTAAGACGATATCAGATTTATACAGATCAGTTAATTAAAAATTAATTTTGTAGCATTCTCTATGTTCTAAAAATAACATTTTGCTTGCTAACAATATCTACGCAAGACTCAAATCCCAAGAATAAACTCCAAAATTATTGTTATTAATAGATGATTAAATATCAAAAATGTTAATGTTAAACCTTAATAAATATAAAGATTGTGAGATATTGTAATATTAAGTGTTGTACAAAGCATTAAATATAGGCAACAGACTATTTAAAGCTGTGGATAGATACAAAAGCGTATACGTCCTGAGTAACAACTATAATGCCCTGAAAACGGATAATTCTCTGTATTATTAGGTCAAAATTCACTTTAGATGCTTTATAATTACGCTAAGCAGGACTTAAATTCAAAATTTCAGCTGTATACATGCAAAAAATGGCGAAATAACGAGCGCTATTTTCAGAATTACACAGACAGAATTAGCGTTTTATGCAGTTTGAACGCTCCTAAAATTTGGAATCCTGTAGCAATCACGTCTAAAACTTTTAGGATTTACAGGATTATAAAATTTCATGAGCATTCAAACAACGTAAAGCACTAATTTTTTCTGTATAATTCGGAAGTAACGCTCGTTATATCGGCCATCTTTGCATATATCTAAGTTGGTTCTATAACCGAAGAGTTCAATATTGTTTGGTTTTAGAATGTCAAATACATGTAACTGATTCCTGTAATAAATGTTATCCTAAATTTTTAACAATATTGAAACAATATAAAACGCTAATTCTGTCGCTCTAATTTAGTATCCGTTCCTAATCTTTAATGTCTAAACTGTAAAAAAAATCACCTGATTTAGTTGAAATCAAAGTATGTTTTATTAAAAAAAGGTTTTGTATTTATAGAAAAATAATCGAAGTTTTATCACTTAAAAATAATTTATAATACAGGAAACATTGTTAATTCCCAGGAAATAATAGTTTCCAATAATTTAGATAAAATCAAATAAAATAAGTTTAAGAAACATGTAAACTTATTTTATCATTAATATTAAGAGTAAACTGTTATTTATCTCATATACAACATTTAATTCATGATATACTGTACACATATCGATTTTATTGCAAAAGTGATTAAAAATTTCAAGAAATTTCACGTTAGAATTACAATAAAGGCCATAAACTTCATGAAAAAATGTTTTAGTTTGTTTGTCTACAGAATTTATTATATTAGATTCTGTATAGGCAAACTATGAACGTCTAAAGCAATTCTAGAGTAAAATGCTAAATTTTAATAATTTTTACATATATCAGTTATAGAGGTATAAATACATGTAAAATTTAAGTTAGATTATTGGGGAATGAAAACATCATAAAAAATTTATGAATTTGTTTTGATTCCCCGATGATTTAACCTAAAACTCTACATATATTATAGTCATTAAAGATATACAAAAATATGTAAGATTTAAGTTTATATCATCTGGGAATCAAAACATGAAAATCTTATAAATTTATTAATTCATTTCGATCATTTTTTTAAAGTAAAAAAGAGCGTTTAGCATAATAAATATGACAAATAATATTTTAATTAATGTTTATGTGGTGTTTGTTGTTAGATAGTCATATGTTTAAAATATAGAGCAGATACAGAAGCGAAAATTTTTTTTTTTTTCAAATAATGAGCTTTACTGACTTGTTTGCTTATAGTTTTATAAATATAGAATTTTTTCCCTCTTAAAATAGGCTTAAACTACTATATAAGATATTAACTCGAAAATAATATAAAATAGCCTTAAATTATCAAGTTTGAGGAAGAAAGAATGGGTTAAATTGTTTGTGTTCTTCATTTCATCTTATATTATGATAGCTAATTTCTTTCTTTAGATATAGGGCCTTTATACGGTACATCTAGAGCAAATAAAATGGTAAAATTGTTACATTAAATCTGGTTTCTACAATAAGTTAATTCAAATGTAATTTCGTTAAGTTACTGAAGAAAAAAACAGAATATTTTTTTAATAAATTATACAAAGTTCTAAAAATTACAAACACTACAAAAAAAGCATAAACTAGTATAAAATATGCATAAAAACTCTAAACACATCATTCAAATCAAGCGAAAATTAAAATTTTTTGCTATTATAACTACTTTTATGTTCTATACTTTTTATTGAGACTTACCTAAAAACAACAGAACAGAATGATTAACGAAATTGCTGCTTATCAAAATCGCGTAAAATTTATTATTATTCTAATAAAAAGTTCTTAAACTAATTAATTATTATGATTTGCATTATTTTACTGGGAAATTTTTATTCTTTTAAAATCAGAAAATGTTTGATTCAGTATCATAACTTTTTTCCGCTTAAATTGACTACGACTTTCTAAAAATTAATAAATCGTAAAGAAAATTGTACAAATTAAACGTAATTTTTGTACATTTTACGAAAAAATCAAGCGTGGACCATATTTAAAATAATCTGCACGATAATTATTGCGCTAAATTAACTGGAAAAATTTATTTTTGGGCATAAAATGAATGCTATTCTTACAGAAAGTGATTTCTCATCACAGTGGAAAGAGTAAAAGTAATTATCGTGTAATTAATGACAACTCGTACATAAGCTAATCAGAAAGTCTCTTAACCCTATAATGCCCAAATTATCTGTTTTCAGTAAAAACAGATAATTTGGGCATTATACCCAATAATAACTAAGTGTTTCTTATTTGATACTGTGGGATGTAAAGGGTTAAACCGTAAACTTTAAGCGTACAGTATAGAAATATCGTGTAACATTTTTTCAAAGACAAGTCATAATACCTAATAAAACTGCCTTTGTTCCAGACATACAGATAAACTACAAAAATTACTATTCCAAATTTTTAACTAAATATCACAAAAAGTCTATAAGTTTTTCATTAGGTATACACACGAATCAAAACAAAAATTCCAAATTTTAGTTAAAACATATGACATTTTTTTAGATGTATAAAATGCAGAAAATCATAAAACTTTTCTAGCCATGTATTACACATTCTAAAATGTTTACTTACTAGAAAATTTGTGAAGTTGTTTTTGTTTTGCTTATACAGTATATAGTTGAAAACTTAAGAATATATAATGATTTTAGAAGTGTTTAAAAGTACATTTTATCATTAAACACGAAAATTCTATCAACCAGTGTATCAAAATCTCATGAACAATCGCCATTTTCACAAAATATTTTATATATATTATCAACCATTACATAAACATATTGAAAATGATATAATGCATGACTATAAAGTTAGAACAAAGTTTGTTTTATCGATAATGCTAAATTTTGATAGCTGATCCTTAAGTTATGTTGTTTTATGTATTCTATATATTTTGTTATCATATATATAATTGTAACAGAGTAATAAAAAGATATAACAATGAAAATATACAGAAAAATAGCTTCTTTTTTTAACAAAAAGTGTAAATTTCTGTTTTGTGAAGTAAAAATTTATGATATCAATTTTTATAGTGATAAAATGTTAAAATGTGGATTAAAAAATGAATAATATTCACAGCAATAACTTATGTCAATATTATTATGGAGACTTACCTAAAAGTCATCTTTCCTTACTTCATTCTCAGTGTTGTAATTATTTTTTTTCTAGTATTTCAACTGAAAATAAAATATTTAAATAGAAAATAAATTAAACAGTAATTTTTATTTCTTATAAATAAAAATTTCTTGTATTTCCGTTAATCAAAACAGCAAAATGTGATTAGAAACATAAAAACAAAGCCATCCGGAATTATAGTGAATTAGCAAACAATTAATGCTTTAATACGCGAAAAAGAGAGCGAAATTATATAAAATTCATCTAAAATATTGTATAAATTAAAATCTTTAACGCAATAAATGAAATATTAGAAGTTAATTGTAATATAATTAACGTTAGGCCTAAGAAAATCAATTAATGTAGTTTTAAAGAGCTGTTTATCTGCATGTTTCCTGTCATCAAAAAATTAGCATATTTTTAGATAGAATGGATTTAAAATTCTCAATATGTTGCCATTTAAAATTATTTTATATACAGATATATGCGCATTTAATGCAAAGCATAAAACATCAGTGCTCTCGATCGAATATACAAATTAGACTAGTAGACAATTACATGATTATTTAAATACTTTTGCATTAAGTATAATTAAAGCTAAACATGTAATTTTTAACGTATAATCGGTATTTTATTTTAAATGTTTTGATGTTTTACCAAATCAGAAAGTTTAAGCGAAGAACTTTTTTTTACAGCAGTAACTTTTGCGATTTTTCGATATTTTATAAATTAAAAATTATCGAATATTATAAAACATATAAAATTTGAAACTGTAATCTTATTTTATGTATGTATTTACTGAAAAATTTGTAGATTTGCTTTTTTGTTTATATATAGTTGAGGGTTTAGAATTGTATCTTGTCTTTTACGTAGATTCATTTGGAAATTTATATTCTTCCATTTTTACGGAATTTGTTCAAAAATCTGAGGTCTTGTTTTGATCTACTACAGTTTAGAATTGTAATTTTACTCTTTGCGTACAGTGGATTCACTGGAAAATTTGTAATTTTGTGTTTTATGGAAACTTACTCGATTAATTTGTGTGTTGTGTTTTTTATTTAGATCTTCCATAATTTGGAAGTGTAATCTTGCTTTTTTTATGCTTACTAGATCTGTTCGCAGCATTATCTTTCATCTGATTACTCAAACCTTTCAACTATGAACATGCTTTCTATGTATAACAGATCCACTTGAGAATTTGAAACTTTATCTTTTAACTGATTACTCAAAAATTTGAAACTGTAATATTGGTTTTAATGTATATTACCCACTTGAAAATTTGTAGTTTCGTGGTTTGGTTGATCTATTAAAAAATTTTATAGATTTGTGATTTAGTTGATCTATTGAAAAATTGTTTTTTTTTTTTGTGATTTAGTTGATCTATAAAAAATTTGTAGTTTAGTAGTTTAGTAGAACTATTGAAAATTTGTAGTTTCTTGGATTAATTAATCTATTAAAAATTGTAGTTTCGTGGTTTAGTTGAACTATTGAAATTTTGTAGTTTCTTGGTTTAATTGATCTATTAAAAATTGTAGTTTCGTGGTTTAGTTGATCAATGTTGTTATAATTTTTATATAAGGAATATTTTAAGAAAACACACATGTATTAGTGTACGTAGTATTGCGATACTTTTGAAAAATCCCTAAAATATATCAAAAATTGTAAATTCGTTTTCTGCTACTGTCCCAATTAAGTGAAAAGTTGTTCCAATTAATCGTTTAAATTATGTATTAGTTTATTAGTTTGGTCTCTGTTCTTTGAAATTTGTCCCAATTACGCAGCTGTCCCAATTAAGTGGAATTCACTGTATATGATTATTTTTATAATGCAACGTATATTTTTATATATTTCTCATCAGTTCATATTAAATACTTTGAATGAAACTATCTGGAAAGATTAAAATTCATATTTAAAAAACAATTATAAATTTGAAAAATTACTGATTATATAACAAAATTTAACCTAGTAAAATAATTCTGTATTTTATATTATATAAAAAAACAAAACTTACATAAATATTTTTTATTCATAATAATAAATATTATTTTATTAAATAGTTATTATTTCTCAATATTTTTTATTCATAATGATAAATATTATTTTATTAGAAAACATCTTTATTTATATTAATTTTATTGTAAGTTAATTTTGTTTTAATTTGATTTTTTATTAAAAAGATTTATTTCTTTTTAAAAGTTTTGAACTTTATCTTCTGATAGGTAGCATTGTCAATGTTTTTTAATCAATAAATCTTTTAAGTCGGCCGGATGGCCGCGTGGTAAAGCTTTGGCTTACCACCCTGGAGGATCCGGGTTCAAATCCGGGTCCCACACCTC
>AYEL01084210.1:0-32394 GCA_000484575.1 Olivierus martensii
CTTGGTATCAAATTTGAATATAATTTAATTCGTTATGAGAAATAAGTAGGATTCTTCAGAAAATATATAAATAATCAAAGAATGATGATAATTAAATCTATAAATGATGCTATTGCAAAATATCAGAATCAACTATTTTTAATTATCACTTTCACTCGACATTATAAATTATGATAAAACTATTTAAATACAATATTTATACAGTATATTTAAATAATATATAATTATATCAATGATGTTTCTATTCCTTCAATATTTTTAGATTTTATGTGAATTAACATAATCAATTTAAATTTAATAAAAATATTATATCAAATAAAATTTTAATATTATAACAAAAATAAAAAATAATAAATGCAATAAAACAATTTATTTAAGTGTTTTCATAATCTGAAACAAGCCTTATAGTCGCGAATTGCTACAGTTTCCATTTTTAGATCAGTAGATCACATAGATATACCACATTAATGTAATCTTCATCGAAGCGATCTCCGCAGATCACATGGAGAAGAGGTTTCTTTTTTATGCCCCTTTCCAGAGAGATTACTAAGGGGCGAGGCCAGTTCCAACCACAGGCTGAACCCACACCCATGGAGAACACCAGATGGTGAAGGACTTTGATCGCCTGGCCGGGTCCAGCACCCCGAAAAACTTTTCAGGAGATTTGCCGCACCCGGGACTCGAACCTAAGTCCTCCTACATGGCACGCCAACGCGTTACCATTCGACCATCGGCCGCTGGATAAGAGATCTAAATACTTCGAACAGGTCTGAATATGGCGGAACTTCCGGTGAACTGATCAAACCGATCCACAAATTATTCTTTACCGGCACTTCGAATACGGCCATAGTACAGTCAAACCCCGATAAGACACCCCCGTTAACTCGCCACCCTCGACGTCCGCCAAGAAATTTGTCAGAACGGATCTTCCCTATTTTAATGGAAAAGGCAAACGACCATTATAATTGGCGGATGACGAATGGCCCGATAAGACGCCATCCGCCATCTCCCAGTAGAAACGTCTAAACAAATATTCCTTTTGATATTGTATAAATATTTGTCCTCGTTAATCCGCCAGGAGTATGTAAGGTGTCTTACAACCCGAAGTTCACTAGTACTGTATATACAGTATTAAAAGCTCTCTGGATTCATTTGTAACGCGGGTGAGAGAGATGAAGTAAACGGTTAATCGTGTCTCTTTAAGCCTTGATAATACCTAGGTTGTAGAAAATTTAAGATCGTAAGAAATAGTTCGTTTCCATCGTTTGTTGCGAATCGAGCAAATAAAGATACTGTACAGTAAGCTGTGTGCATTGTGTTTTACAGAGAACTCAAAAGTAGAGAATCAGAACAGCAGATGGACACGTTTTCTTCAGTGCCGGATTACCCATTAGGCGAAGTACGCTTTTTAGGGGCCCCGCAACATTAGATTAAACTGTATATAATATATATACAATTCTAACTGATAGTACTGTATATATATGTCACGTATACTATACTGTAAAACAGGGATGCTCAAACCGCGGCCCGCGGTCCGCATGTGGCTCTCCGATGACTTGTTAGTGCCCGCCTCACCATGTGTTATATTAACAAGTCACACTACCAACGAAATATTATTTGTATTTTTGAACATTGCATTTTCAAATAATATTTTTTCTGAAGTGAAATTATATTTACAGTGGTTCGATAATAATGTTTTTAAATTAAGCAATAATGAAACATACTCATCATATTTGTAATAATAAACATTTTTTTATTTCTACTGTATTTGTATATGTGAAATAGGTAATTTAAAAAAAATTGTACACTCGCACAAGATAGCACTGCCGCTTAATTAATGAAAATTTAGAATTAATTTGTGTTTGGCTACTACAAACATCGAGCCAAACATGAAAAAATATTGTTAAATCAATGCAATACCAGGCATCCTAAAATTAAAAAATCTTTGTTTAATTTTGATTACTTTTCTTTGTAACATGTGATTAATAAACATGACATGATATATAATTTTCGTGGTTTATTTTGGGGGCCCATTTATAAGTAACGATAAATCCATGCGGCCCTTGGTCTTAACAAGTCTGTGAAACCCTGCTGTAAAGTATACAGTTTTTTTTAGGTTAGGTTAATTAGATTACGCCGCCATATCCTCATGGGATATACTGTATCTGGCGTCTATTGAAAATTTTGTAGCTTTGTAGTTTAGTTGATCTATTGAAAAATTTGTAGCTTTGTGATTAAGATAGCTATTCATAAAAAATTTGCAGTTTTGTAGTTTAGTTGATCTATTGAAATATGTGTAGATTTGTAGTTTAGTTGAACTTTTGAAAAATTTGTAGCTTTGTAGTTTAGTTGATCTGCTGAAATATGTATAGGTTTGTAGTTTAGTTGATCTATTGAAAATTTTGTAGGTTTGTAGTTTAGTTGATCTATTGAAAAATTTGTAGCTTTGTGATTAAGATAGCTATTCAAAAATCTGTAGTCTTGATTTTTGTTTAGATCTATTGGATATTTGAAATTATATTTTGCATTTCTCACGATATCAAAACCTTGAAATTGTTATTTTGCTGTTATTTACTGTATATCTTTTCTAATATTTGAAACTATAATTTTGTTTATCTGTAAATATATATAGGCCTATATCGAAATGTAAAGTTTGCTAATATATAAATTATTCTAACTAAAAGTATCATGCCATTTTTTTCCATTAATAAATTTAATTTTGGAGTTTTTATCGAAAATTTCGCAAACGACTGCATTAATGTACGCTAGTTAGCGTATTAGATATTTTAACAGTGCAAATGACGTTTTTTCGCTGCAAATTTTGGCGTGATTACAACGTGCGATTATTAAAACGCTATTTTCGCAAACTTTCGGTAACGAATTTCACAAAACTAAAAAAGAAAAAAAAAAAAGAAAACAAATATTATCGCGTTGCGCAGAGTCGACGTCGAAAACCGAGTTTCGTGATAAGAAACTTCGTATTTTTGCGAGGCGCCGATCGGTTTTTGATAATAATTATCCGTTAATTCTCCAGCTTGTGAGGGGAGAAAAACGTAACGCGAATGCGGGTATTTTATTGGTCGCCTCTTCCATTTGTTGCTCACGTTTCTCACCGAATGCGGCGGCCATTTTGAAATCAAATGCCCAGACCCATCCATTCCGCCTACACGTTATTCTTAAATGTCTCGTATCTCAGACCGTCCATCCTCTCATATTCCGTAACGCTTATATGGGGGTAAGGTGTAAAATTATTTATATATTTATCGCATCGATAGTTTTTTTCTGACGTCCTGCGCGCATTGATATCGCGGAAGTCGGTAAATTTTCACTCTACTTTTAACCCCAACGCGTACCGAATCGGCGCGGGAATGGCGCCGTTATTCGGACGGACGTGACGTCGCCCGCGTGACGTCACTCCAGTAGGAAAGAGAATAATCGAGCATGCCGGGAATGAAATTTTTATAATGTGGAGAAGATGAAACTTGCACGGTACAACTGAAAGACGACTGAACGGAGTAGTTAGAGAGAACGTTGGAGAACCTTCAACCCTTCGGGAGAATGTACCGAGTCCGACAGTTTCGAGGTCAAGGTCAATCGGTAGCGAGCGTTCCGTTGCTGTGTGTGTGTGAAAGATCGTTCTTATTCTCTCCGACGTGTTTTTCTTTGTAGGATTTTCGTTCTTTGAAAAATCGTGCGCATGCGTACCACACTAATAACCTACGTAACTTGCTCACGGTTATCCTCATGTGCCTTTTAAAGTCTCCTTATCATACTAAAAATTCGAAATCTCAAACAGACTCCTCAATAATCACACCATATTTTTTTCTCTAATAATTTTTATATAATTATCCGCTCAATAAAAAAACACATTTTAAGCTGCCCACTCGTTTTGGATGCGCTAAAAAATTAAAACGGAACGTGACCACGATAAACTTTCGCTAAATGCAAATCTATATTATAAAATATAAAATAAAAATTATTATTATTATTAATAATAATAAATAATTTATTCATCATTATATTCTACATTTTTAAATTTTAAACAATTCGACTAACTTCCGACATTTTTTTTTTTTTTAACCAATTAAAACAAGTCGTTTTACTCTATGTATTAATTACTCATGCTGCCATCTAGCGATACCATTTTTGACTAAAGTTTGTGAATTTTTAAGCGCTGTTTCCTCCAAACACGTAACAAGGAAAACAAAACAGAAAGTCTCAAAATTAATTCGAATCCTTTAAAATAACTGAACTAAACTATAGTATTGATTTGAATTCTACGAAAGAGCTTAATAAATTATTTTCGGCTTTCATCAATTTAAATATTTTTCTAAAATTATTATACTAACTGTATATTGTGCAAGTAACAAAATATCACAAAACAGATACGTTTTCTTAACCAAATTCGTAATTTTTAAGGGATGATCTTTCTCAGAATGGCAAAAAAATCGATGCTTTAAGGCTAATCATCTTGCATTCGGGAGCAACTTTCGTGAGAAATATCTAAATTTTATTCATTAATTTATTACGGAAAAAATAATATTATCATGCATCATAAAAGTTCGTACACTATTCTTATCTGTTTTAAAAATTATGGACTTAGTTTTGGATATTCGCTACAATAAAGAACGCATTTTTTATATATATAAATAAAAAGCGCATTAAATAAATTCCAGCAATAAATATAAAAGAAAACTGTGTATTAAACGTTAAATACTTTACTAATGTTTTCTATAAGTATTGTATTATTTTATTTGTGGAGCCTTTTAACAGGGAAAAAAAAGTGTTTCACTATGTGACAAACATTAAAAAAAAATTAAAGTATGAATCCTTTATTTCATAATAAAATCATGTTTAGTTCTTTAACATATGCAAGAATGATTAAGTCTCAAAAGTGAAGTTCAAATTTAATGTTACTTCAACAGCTTTACTGCATAATTTTATAAGAGCCGAAATTATTTATTATTAACGTCTCAGTGTGTGATAATGCGTGATTTTTCAAAATAATTTGTAATTTTCTCTAAAAACAGTGTCATATATTTTTATTATGTGTTTTGGGAGAGTTTTAAAACCATATTCCAACTTCCATGAAAGATGCGTTATGGAAAAAAAAGCATTGCAAGCTACTCTCTGCACACGTACCAGAGAAATAGCTTTAGTTCATTTTGATTGTTTTTGTTGGTTTTTAAATGTATTTTTTTCTTTAGCTCTTCGATTGTTATTAGTAATAGCTAAACGTGTTCCATCGTTTTTACAACCCCACGGGGAGAAATCCAGTGGGTTAGATGGGAAGATGGGAGAGGCCGTAGAATGGGTGTCCACATTCTACCCAATGATCCGATCGTGTTTCTTTTATGAACGTTTTCAAAGCATTATTATAGAAACATGGCGACAACGTGATCTTGATGAAAACGCATTCGTCTTTCTCCCTAATTGCTATATTTTAACAATCGACGAAAGAGGAGCGGGAAAATCAAAAATTCGATTATCGCTTTAAATGCGTGCCGAAACTCGAACATGTTCTGCAGTTTGTTTGGCATCTTTAATTTCTGATAAGATTAAAAGTATATAATTTTATTAATAACTCAGACCAATTTTTCGTATAATTATAGCAAAAATTATATTTACAATTGGTTATGTATTCAAATAATAAAAACGGCATAAAGATTTGATCGGTTAGCATTTCTTTATATAGTATTAACCACTCGAATCATTAAATGTATTAAATAGTCTATTTAGACTCGTGTTTATTTCTAGATTCAATAAAAATAGTTCATTCGATTGGTATGTATCATTGATAAAAACATACAATGTGTTCTTCTGTTAGTTTTCTTAGAACCGGGTCTATCTTTAAGGTTATAAATAGGTCGAGAAAATGTATACCTCGGAATTTTCATGGCTTTGTAAATTTAAAGTATAATCTGCGATTTTCTTCTCAGGAAACCGATTAGTGATATTAATTCTATCACATTTATTTATTTTTTTTTAATAAAATTCTTATGGATGGAAATTTAATCAGTTCAGATTTCATCCGCAACGAAGATTAAAGTGTAAAAGTTAACAAATTATCTTTTAAATACTTTAGATAAAATAATGATTACTTAAGTATCTAGGATCTTTTAACTATCACACCATTAAGTAATAGCAACAATAAATATATTTAATTTTAAAATTAGATAATTTTTTTTTTTTAACAGTGTTTGCTATTTTGAACTATAAAAAAAATTTACCGGCGATTATTTTTTAAAATAGAGAATTTGGGCGATTTTTGGGCTAACGTATTTTTATATTTATGAACTGTATACGTTGACATTTTTTAGCGGCATAAATAACACGCTATCGCTTTAAATAATTCTCCCATGCCATTCAGAGATTAAATAATTGTCACGATTGCGTGATATAAACACAAGGTCAAAGGTTTTGTTTAATTCTGCTTGGCAGCGATTTCAATTGCGCCTCGATAAATACGTAAAAAGCGCACGCAGTCACCGAAACAAAAAAAAAAGAAAAAAAATTACGTGAAAATAATAGGCTTAATTATCCAATCCGATCCCATGAAAATATCGAAAAGTAACTCTTACTTATGAATCGATAAGCTCTCACGTACTTCGTTAAACGTTTGCATCTTTCAGAATTTGCAAAACATCCCATACGCTTGCGGTAACTAACTTTGAAACAAACTTTATCGATTTTAAGAAAAATTTTTAGCAGACGTACTTCGTCCCACTAGGAGGCACGTGCAAAGCGATGTTGTGACGCTAAAGCTAAATGCGCGCGCGCACTTATCTTTTTGACCAATCGGCGTTCTTCTTGCATATCCTCCCGTCTGTTTTGTCTCAGCATGGAAGACACCGAACACTGCGGCTGTCAGGTAAAAGACCAACTTCCAGTTAGTTTCCGAATACTTTTTTGATGTTAGTCGACTCCCACGTACTTAATTAACATTTAGTAACCTAGTTTATTTAGTATACGGCGTCAAATAAGTGTGGAGAACGAAGTAATGTCGTCGTCTGGAGACTGGTTGCTTGTGGGACAGGATTGATGTGGTATGGGGGTCGAAGGGTGACGCAGGTCAACGGACGCTGACTGTAACTCGTGGATATAGTAAATGTCCCGCTAACTTTAAAAAAAAGTTTTCCGTTCCCTTTCCTACTATTTTTTTCTTATAGCGTTATATATATATATATATATACACACACAGTGTATATATTTAACTCATGCAGTTCCGTGGAAACTCGGGCGAACGACTTTCCGAACAGAGCGCAAACAAACTAAAGTACGAAACAAACTCCACTTCTGCTTTGTTTTTCCATTATTGTTTTGCGTACTTTTTGTATCATTTACGATAATAATAAAATAATAAGCAAAAAAAATGGGGAAACCCAAAATGGTTGGCACATGAAAGTGTTGATGATGTAATTCGATGACTATAAATAATACACAACTTACTATTAGGTCTCGTTAACTGCCATGTCGGTATTTTATATTCGAATCGTCCTCGTGGGGGGAAAATCGGAAACGGAGGTTTTTCCTCCAAAACGGAGGAAAGGGTTGAAAAAAAGCAGAGGGCGACACACAGAAATTAACGTAATCGCGTATTAAATTCGAATAAAACGGTAATAAGTGTGTATATAAATTTTTTCTTAAGTCTTTTCCCTCGCATTAAGTTTGCATATCTGGAAATCAGTGTAGCGTTTGTCCACAATACATCCAGTTACAGAAGGCATTGTTTCAACAGGAAACTTGGCCTCGATACAAACGGTGTGTCGCCATATCGAAAGTTTAAGCTGCTAGTAAAAAAATTTAATAATTAACGGGTGTTTTAGCACGAAGATAATTTTTTTAACAGTTAAAACAGTTATTTCTGCTGTTAGAATTTCGAACTAGGCTATTTTAAAATGTCTCCGAGAGAACTGTACGAAGCATATTGTACAGAGATGTACGTAATGAAGCTCAAGGTCAACAACTAGTATGGTGACTTGTCATCTTGCGATGGTCCTATTCTAACTTCGACGTTTCCGATTATTTCTGTTTTCATTTGTTTGCATCGGTTTAAGAAAACGTTTAAAATCTCATTTCACGCCCCAATTTAAAAGCCATTAATATATATATCTTTCGTACAACACATAGAATTTTTGTTCTCGGAAGAAACTAAAATAATGAAATTGCTTCTGCCAAAGTGCTCTAAACTATTTATCGATTTTCCCCCCTCCTCTCTGATGAAAATATCCGTTCATAACCCAATTTTGATTAAACCGTCATATAAAATTTATAATATATAATGCGATTTTTTTTTATTTTTAAGTATCTTTTACTGGTGTCTGTAGCATAACTTTTTTGTATGTGCATGTGTTGGACTGTTGCATATCGAAAGACCTATCGGTGATCGTTGTTAAACACTATTATCGCATAGTTTATTCATGCCCATACGGTATGCGTTTAACAGGAGAGTTAATTCATAAATAATTTAAGGGTTTTTCTACGTTCCCACGTGTTATCTATTCACGACATTATTATACAGATCACTGGAGAAACACGTGTTAAACACGCGACGTCGGAGCAATAGATCACTAATAGCCTTTTAAACACACAAAAAATCTATTGAACTCTTCTCTACTGTTTAATTTTTTATAAATTTACAACATCGAAAATCATTATACTGTATTTATTTGTTAAAAAAAAATGCATTTTAATTCTTATACTATAATGTACTAATTTATTATATTTTTAAGAATTTTATATCTTTTTAAACAATTTTATAGTTTATTTTTCTTTATTTCGTATTGTTATATTCTTTAAAATAGGCAGGAAAATTGTTGTTTTTTTTTAAGTATTGTTTTGTTTTAAAGAATAAAACAATATAAATGGTATATCAAAAGGAATTTTTTTAGAGATATCAGTGGTGATCTCTCGGATGTTCGAGTTATCCAGATCAGATGATGCTGATCATATGAATTGTTTCGATCGTAACTGATGATTCGAATGATGTTCTGGATATTTGAGTTATTTCGTTTGTAACCAGTGATCATTATTCTGATTGATATAAGGTTTCAGATGAATTATATCATCCCCGAGAAAAGTTTAAACAGCGTGGGATTTAATGGTCGTTACGTTAATTGAAGTTAAAACGATGACTGTTTGTTTATCGGCTATTGCATATCGTTTTGTTCCTTGTTTCGTTTTCGCAGATTGAAGCATGACAGGATCATTTATTAAAAAACAAAAAAAAAATAAATATGAAATTCCTTATAAAAACCGCAGTTATGAAATCATACAGTGACATCATCGATGTTGTTGCAATACTTCGCGCATGATATTGCGTCACTGCTGATACACTCTTAAGAAAAATCATCTTTTTTTATCAGTACGTCAAAAGTATACATTTCATTTCATTGTGATAGTCTGACAAGGTCAAAGTCGTCCATTCGTGTCATGTGGATTTTGCGTTTTCGTCCTGGGAATATTAAATATATTTGATAAAAGTTAAGTTTGACGTAATCTCTTCGCCATGCGATTACGACAACGTAATCATTGTTTGAAAATAATACCGTATTTTTTCAGTGATGTTGTGATCTTCGTGTTTATGGTAACTGTTGTAAGAAACATTCAAATGAATCTGAAAATAAACTCTTTGCTGCTGCTATGCATTGTAATAATCAAAAACTGAAATTCACTTCTTGGTATTGTAATGCATACTGAAGGAATTATTTTTAAGGAAAACACGTCTTTAATAAGTAAATGCGATTCTATAGACCAAAAATTCTATTGCCAACTTTGATAAATAATTGATAAAAAGATTTTTCTTAAGAGAGGCCAGAAATTCTATTACCAAGCTCCATAATCACCTTAAGGCTGATTATGGAGCTTGGTAATAGAACTTCAGGCCTCTAGAATCTCATATAGAAATATGTATCAAGAAAATTCTTTTTAAGATTCTTTATATTTATTAATATTTTGCAAAGTGGATTTATATAGTGAATTAATATATACATTATCGTATAACAAGTGTCATAAAAACGTGCCTAATATTTCGATTTATTTGAAGATAAAGAAAATGGGCAAATTTTATACCAAAATTAAATGACAGAATGAAGTAATTTACTGTATTTGTCTGTATACAGAGTTTCATGAAAATTGGAGTTATAAGCAGTTCAATTATTATTACAGTATTATTAAGACATTCAGAAAATAAGAGATACATTACTTTCCTAAATGAAACTCAGGAAAAAATATATTTGCAAGTAGCAGGTAGAGAGTAAGTTTAGTTAAGTTTCTGTCAGTTTTGTGGATTTCTTCTTGAGTAAATAATTTGTTTGGATCATTATAAACATATTTTTTCTAAATAAACATGAAATTTTAGTCTTTTCGTTTATAGCTGATGCCAATTTTTTTGATCAGAAGAGTTATTTATAGTAAAATGTTTAAATGCTTATAGATTATTATAAGAATGATTGTTCATAGAATACAATATTTAGTGAATATTTATTAATATTATTTCCTATTGTTGTTGTTTTTTACTGTATTATCAATAATTAGAAAAGGTATATAGTATATAAAATTTATCCGGTTTCTAGATGCAAAACATTCTTTTGAATATGTATATATAAATATATATCACAGATATCATAAAAACATGAAAGAAAATTTTTTCTGTATCATTTGGAAGTTTCACCTGCAACTAAATATCGTTCTTCGAATAATTTTTAATGCGATGACACAGTAATTTTGTACTGATATCGTTCTTTGATCTACTGAACCAGTTTTGTAGGCGTGTGACTTCATTGATCCATTGTTCTATATTTCTAGAACTGTACACTGTACCAAAATTACATCCAATAACAGATTATATCGTTAAGCTATCAAAAATGTTTTTCACTCTCATAGAAAATCTAAATTTCATATTTCTTTCTTTTGATAGGAATATACTCGATTCATCGAGTTTGAATACTATTAAATGATAAAAAGATTATTCTTATGCTCTCTGCTATGCAAATGCAGAAAAATCTTGATTTACGCGTCATTAAACTATTAATAATTATATGACTTTTAGGTGATTATGGCTCAGTTAAAATATTAATGTACTAAATTCATTTTTATGACTAACTAGTCCATTGCAAGTTTTAAAGCGACAAAACTTGCATTTTTTCGAAATTAATTTGATCTTTCTCTGCTTTTATGTTACTCGTTTGTATAGCATTCTTAAAATAATTGATAAAGGACTATTTAAGAATAGATTTAACAAAAAATTCCGTTACGAATCTTAATTATAGTCATGCTCAACTTAATATAGAACCCGATTATTATTTTTTCTAGTGCGTATCGCATCACGCATCTCATTATCGAAACTTCGTGCAGCATACAGTACAGTATTAATTAGCGAATTGTATGCACAAGGAAGCAAATAAATTTTTCAATTGCTAAAGAGTAAAACGAAAGCTAACTATGCAAACAGCGGGAAGTTAGAGAAAGAAAAGTTGTTTCTATTAAATCTAACATTTTTTCAGATGAATTCAGTATGGGAAGGAGATAAACAAGACCTCAACTGATAGCGGGTTTCTGTTCTTTTGTATCGCAAGCGGTTATCGATTTAAATTCTTTCGTTTTTAATGCTTAAAAATAAAAGCCTGTTCCTCGTATTAAATAGGAAGTTGTTTAGCATCAGCCACAGTTATAGTTTTATATAAATTAGAGTTACAGCGATCAGAATATACATTTTTTTAGTAATCATCATTCTTGTTTCGTCTATGCGATTTTTTCATTGCACAAGAAAGTTTTTAAATTATACATAGCGTATAAATATTTTTCTTATAACTTAACGGGATAAAAAGCTAAATTATATGCTTAAAAATAAATTTATTCTTCCATTAAAGAAAAATATCACTCATTTTCATAATAATAATAATAATAATTTATTGGCGCAATGAAAGAGTAATAATAATATTTAAAAATGAGTTTAAATAGCATTTTCTTCTTATTGATATTCATTAGTTCCATTTTTCCGTTCGTGTATCCAAAAAAAGTCAAAATTTGTTTTGAGTGAAAGCATAATTTTGATCGATAGATGGCCGAATGTACAACGCAGTGCTGCCATCTATGAATAACTGTTATCATTATCGCTTCGAGTATTACAGTAAATAGTGTATTTTTAAATTATACATAAGTATAATAAATGCGAATGTTTCGGTAAACAGAGTTTAATTAAATTCGTTACCTAACAGTGTTTAAAAATAATTTTAATAGAATGTGAATCGCAGATTTAATCATACGAAATTCAGTTTTAAAGCGGGATTAACGTTTCATATTTTGATCATTTTAATTAAGTCATATTCATTGATCAGCTAGTTTTCAGTTTCCAGGGAATATCGTGTTTCCATAAAAAGATAAACTAAAAATATGAATAAAAAAATACGTATGTTTGCTTACAATGTTTTTGATGCTTCCACTTCAGAGTTTTAATGGAATTCGCTGTAATTTAAGCTAATTTGTAAGCATATGATTTAATTTCTATATTCTTGAAAGATATTTTGAATACTTCGCGAAAATTCGTTTTCGGCTAAATAAATTTTTCTCCAGAAGAAATAATGAAACGTATCGCTTTCCAATCCGAATGATTTCTGCATTGCACATCTCCAGATTTTTCGGGAATCCGGATTTGATCCTCGATCTTCATTCTTTCGCTGATCTTATCGCGGCGATGGGCAGTTTACAATGGATCTGAATTGACGTCATCGTTAGCAATCAGTGACTGAAGAAAGGCATAAAACAAAGAAAAATTAATTGGTAAAGATGTGCCATAATTTTGCATCGAATTCAGTGAGTAAATTCACAGAATAACTTCGATTTTGTTTATCTAGAATCCGTGAATAATAAAATAATTCTCAGGAATCTTTGTTCTGTTTCTCAAATTTTTTTATGAAAGTTCAAATGCCATTCATCAGTTCGCATTATTCGTTCTTCCAATTAAATCCATCTAGTGATTCTAGTGATTGTAGCCATTCAGTTATGGCTATTTCGTTGTCGATGTAATATATAATATTTATACAGATTAAATCAAAATTAAACAGAATACAATCAATCAACCAACTGAAAAATTCCATTGCATGCTATATAAATGTGTGCAGAGCCGTTTCGTACAATATAATTAATTTCATTTCAATGAATTGAAACATTTTTCTGTAAGCGCTTCTCTTCGTTAAACTCTATTCGATGATGATTAAAAATGTGATTAAGCAGTTACAGCACCGAACAGTTTTTAGATAGAAGTAAGAGTTTAGAATTAAGTAAATGATCGTTCATTTTCTTGAAAGTGATTGCCACTTATGTAATCACCAAAGAGCAATAAAAATTTATTCGTTACAGTATTGTTTACATTATTTGTTATGATTTGTTTAGCGTAAAACTTCTGAATTAATCTCTCAGAAATTTCGCATGTTTGTTACTTTTGCTAATGCCTGGTTTTTGTTTGATTGCATGTCTTCATTCACTCTAAACTACAGTAGTTGTGAAACAATACTATTAAGCAAACCGTACTCCCCATACGGTTTATTTTTTTTGTTAAAATTCTTTGCAAACTGAAATTTATCAGGGAAACTGAAAAATTAATATATTAAACTCAATTGGATGTCTTTAAACATTTGAATCTTATTATAATTGCACTTCTTATTGATATTACAACAACAAAAATATTAATATTACTTTTATATTGAAGTTGATAGTCATAATAGTAATATTTTATTGTATTAAATATTTCTGTTAATAATTTAATTATTTTAAGGTAATGTTAATAAGTAAAATATTAAAAAAACGTGTCCAAATGAACTTTACTCTCTTTGTTATTATATAGGTTATCTTCAATCAACTGATTATTATTATGTCCTAGATCTGTCAAATATTTCTGAACTCATCATTTCACATCACAAAAATAATGGTGTAGCTTATTTGATACGGAGAAATGTTGAAAATTTTCTCTAGTAATAATGTTTCTTGAGTAAATGCAACGTTCCTTTTGTTTGCCATCCAGAATAAATATCGTGGCGCAAATTACTCTATGAAAACTATAATTTTCGACATGATATCCTTTATATTATGTTGTATTAAATTAAACGATCGGTTCAAATATTTACAAACAAAAATTAACGCAAATTCCAAACTTTAGTAAGTTTCCAAAAAAGATTTAGCCATTATTTGAGGGTAAAGGTACTGGAAATTCCGTAAATAGGCACTGTTTAATCGGCATATTCGACATATTTATGAGTAAACATCATAAATGTTACACATTTTATAAATTATCAAAACAAAAATTGAAGGAGAAACGTTATCAGTATGAAGTAGTAGTGTATCCATTGAATGAGAATGTTTTATGCTTTAACAGTAAGTTTAAATTTCTAGTGGTGGATTTTTATGCAAGATAAAAAATTGTGTTTAATTAATAGACTATTGCTGAATGTTTTTTATACTATTTTTCTTTTTCATTTGCTTTTTACAAATATTTTTTATGCACTGCGCTTATGCTTTTATTCTCATTTGTTTAGCTAAGAAGGATTTTTTGTTTGCCATAAAAATCAAAACAGAAAAACCGAAACTGAGCATTTTTCTTTTGTAATTATGTTCTTGCATATTGCACTAGTTGTTTAGTATCCGTTAGATAGTTTTATGTTTCATACAAAATTTGGAACATATAAATAATAAAATATTCATGCTCTTTTTATGTATTGTAGGATATCTATATTAATAACATTAATATTTTTTATCTCTGGAATTCTGATAATTTAATTTCACAGAACAAATAGATGTGTTCTATGTAGTCACTTTTATAACAATTTAATAGCGTCACGTTCTGTTTGTTGTTACATCGGACGGATCGTATCAAGATAGAAATTTAAGAAGAAAAAAAAAAATTCTTTGAGCCATTCATATCATGGTTCTGCGAATCACGGAAAAAATTATTGTTCTTTAATAGTTCAATTTACAAAAAATATATGTATGTACTGTATTAAATTTTTCCATTTATTGCCCAACCGTTTCAAGATATCTCGAGTACCAAAAATTGTAGAGCATTTAAATTTTAATGGTTCGTTCCTTATTAGGTAAGATGCATTGATGATTAATTTTGAGGATGGTATGCCTGTCTCATTATGAGATGGCATCCGTTTGAAACGAATGATAGCCATTGGAAATGCTAAAATTCTGAAACTGTTTATTAATGTTGATGATGATATAGTCAATTGAAAGTATTTTAAATATGTAGAGTGAACGTAAAGTCTTTCCTTGATTTGAAATATTTATTACATGAAAACTATGCTAGATACAATCTATGTTTGTATTTTTTGCACTTTACCTCAATTCAAAAAGTTTTTATCAGACAATAAATAATAATCTCACAATTTTTTCTGCATTAAAACAATTCAACAGACGTTCTGTTTGTTTCCCGGAGAACATATAGTCAGTACACGATTTTTCGTTACTGCCTTCAGTTTCAATATCAAAAACTGATTTGTCTTTAATAAACCCCCATAAAAAAGTCGAGGGTAATATTCAGCGAATGTAGTGGCCATGGTGTTGCATCATCTCTCCCAATCCATTGGTTTTGAAACATTGTATCCAAAAACTGACGAACATCTAAACTCCAGTGTGGCCGTGCATATTTTGCTGCAAAACTACCATTCATAGATTACATTTTGATATTGGCAATGCAGTACCAATTAGATCATTCACAAATTGCGCACCTATATAGTAAAAAAACCTCCAAGAACTGGCCTGCATAATGCTACAAACTGAATGTTTCTATCCAGCATAGTTTTTAAACTATAATTTTTCGTAAACTTTATGTTCATCTTGTATTTTATATATTGGTAAGCTTACAGAATTACTTTTAACGGATGTCTGACTTCTAAGCAGTCTGCAAAATATCTCAATAACTAAGCACTGCAGAACAATCAAATTTTTAGAATATTATGTTATTTTATCTGAGATATAAGAATATTAATTTTGATATCTCCACGTAGTACCGATACAAGATGGCAGCGTTCCAAATTAAAAAAAAAAAAATTATATACGTTTGAAATTTTTTTACATGAAAAATCTAGCCATTTGAAAAATTTCTCATAAAATATATTTACTGTACTGTATAACAACGGCATTCACAAAAACTTAAGTTTTTGTCTACAAAAAGAATATCTTGGAAGTTCCTTTCATTATTAATTAATGATATTGTATGTTTTCTTTTGCAATATGATATCAGATAACGAGAATTATATTATAATTAAGAGAATATTTATAGCATGCAATTTTGTTTTTAATAGTTCTATATAAATAGTATTGGATCTTGTTCCGAATAGATCGATTCCTCTTTAAACCGATAGCAAAATAAAAAAAGAAGATTCACTAATTTTGTAGTATTGACCAAACCGATTTTGATTATAATTAAATGAATCAAATACAGCACTCTTTATATATAAATTATCAAATTTTGTAGTCTTTATAGCTGTTTTCAATTTTATATTTAGAGAGAATTTTTTAGCGCTCAGAAAATTGTTAGAGAAATTCCCTCATCTGTGAGTGTATTGTAGTTCCAAAATTTAGAATAAAAACAATGGCAAAGAAATATGGCAAATGTAAATATAGCTAAATATCATTTAATTAAAATTTATTCAGATAAATTTTCTAATACAAACATTACGAGAACTGTGTTTCTAAGTTGTCTTCGCATAATAGAAAAATATGATGATAATTGAATGCCTCGTAATTGCGCTACTGATTTTAAAATTAGTTCAAGTAACAATAGTGTTAAAAAAAAAAAAAAAAAAAAAACGTAAAAGTGCTGATTAAGGTACAGCGATATTTGCAAACCATCGATGGTGCAAACAGAAAAAAATGTGCAATCGATATCATTTCAGTTAGATTTTTCTCTGGTAGTTAAAAGGAAGAGATTTTTGTTTACTTTATTTTAAATCTTTTAAATTTCAATATTTTTTTTTTTTCCTGAATTAATCGACTGAGGGCCGTTTCAATAGTAATATTTAAACCAATAAGCGCTTTGGGCCCATAAAATGTGCCGAATTCAAAGATGTGTGTCAAAATTTCGCTTTCAGGATGTCAAAAGCATTTAACTGCTGTCGTTTAACTAATATGCCATTTTGTATGTCGCATTGTTTGATCTTAATCATTCTTCTCCATCAGGATTAAGTTTTAGCTTTTATGCAATTATATTACACTCATGTTTTTTGTTAAATTACTAAATGGGAGAAAAAAATTTCATTTAGGGTATTACGTTCTTAACTATAGTACTATATTTGTTAGATTTGTGTGAAATACGCTTTTTAAATTTACGCATGGTTAAATACTAAATTATAATTTTACAGAAATAGTAACGTTCCATCACATGTTGCGCTTAAAAAAAAAAAAAAAAATCGCCGAATTAATTTTGAATTTGAAAAAAAATATAATACTAAAAAAAAAAAAAAAAAAATCGCCGTAAAAAATCGTTCGGGAATTGAAAGGTAGAGGACAGCACATGCTGGCAACGCCATCTGCACAAAAGTTTATTGTGATGTTACTCATTGGGAAAGTTTATTTATTGTTATAAAGTTGAAGTAATATCTGTTAACAAAGTATACGGGTCAAATAGTCTATTTTTGAAATGATAGAGGATAGTTTGTCGCCTTACACATCGTCCGAACTCGCTATGACAAATGAATTAAAGGAAGAATTGCTTCCGGAAGAATATTCCGACGAGGTAGGGTCCTGCCCACAAAGAAATTACTTGGGAACTAAAAAACGTTCGGAATTTTTACGATAAAATTTTCGGTATCGGAGCAAAATCTGCGTATGTAAAAATACTTAAAAGTCTTGTTTACATCATACAATCGTGTTTACGAATTTGCACAATTAAAACTTCTCAGAAAAAATGATGTCATAGTTCCTAAATGAGGCGTTTTGCAATAAGTAAATGTGTAAAATTGATAAGTATTTTTTAACGAATTTTCCTGGTCATTTTAGGATAAGTTGTTATCGTTAATACAGTACAAACTTAATTACTTTTTAAAATTGATTTCAATCAGGGTGTTTTAAAAATGGTAATTGCATTAAAAACTCGGTAAAAAGTCAATTTTCTTGTTACTTTTAATATAGAAAATATATATATAAATAATATCTTTTGACAGTTGTTTCCATTCCATTTGATTTAATGACAATGTTATTAGGATGACTGTAATAATTCTCTTCATGATTAATTCTAAGAGTATGAGTACTGATTTCAGTGGTAGTTTTCTCTCTGTTTTTACATTATAATTAAAATAAAACAATCCATAATATTTTAACGAAATTGAACAAGAATTTGTTTGTAGGATATTTGATATTATTGGAAATTGATAGAATGAAACATTTATCAATTATATTTAAAACGTCAGAAGTTTGTTTTACATTATATGATGGGGTGTTCCCAACAGGTTTTATACAGGCTATTCGTAAACAATTATATTTAAAACGTCAGACGTTTGTTTTACATTATATGATGGGGTGTTCCCAACAGGTTTTATACAGGCTATTCGTAAAAGGTCTAGTCAGATTTAAATCACAGATGTTACTCATCACAACAAAGCAAAAAGTCCATATAAACATGCAAAAGCTTAAAATTTACTAGACCTTATTAATCTCATGATTACTTTAGTAAATTGTAGTTTGCAATCAACTGTAACAAAATGAACTATATATTAATCACAATGCTAGACTACTGAGATAGTCTGTGAATGGCTGTAAATAATCTGTGATCATCTGAGGAAATTGAACAAATGGGGTATTTCATCTGCAATTGGCATTAACACAAATATGATATCCTTCCTCTCTCCTACTAATGCTATAATGATGGAAAACTGAACATACAGTACTTGTTAAATGTTTATGGATTGCATATATGACTTATGATTTTACACCCAGTGTTATCTTGAAAAGAAAACATTTCCAGACCTATGTTTATATGGACTTTTTTTCTTTGCTTTGATGAATAATATCTGTGATTTTAATGTACTAAACCTTTTAGAAACATATCATTTATATAAATTTTCATTAAATATTATTATTAAAAGAGAATTACAAATTGGATTAATTAGCTTAAAATATGGATTATAATAAAGTGATAGTAGTAAGTTGTTTATTTCATACAAAATAAATTATCAAGATCACTTTAGATAAGTAGTTTCCAATTGTTTTAAAATAAATGCTCCTTTTATAATATTTTCCTACTCTTCATAAACTTGTTTGTTATGTAATATGTAAACTATTTGTTATAATTTTCATTAAGGGAATAACATGAAATTCTTTCAGTAATTTTATTAATTACAAAATCATTTGAATCATTCTTCACAACCTCTATCAGTTAATATATTTGAAATCTTTTGAATTATATAATAACTGATGTAGGATGATTGAAAATGTTTTTATGGTTAATAGAAACAATACTATCTTATTGAAAAAGCTATTCATATTATTTCTTTAATAATGTTACTTAAGTAATAAACACTTAAATATAAATAAATTTATGCTTCTATCTAGAACCAAGATTATTTAATACGTTTGTAATACTTTCTGATTACTGTCCATTTTTAGTGTATTTAAAAATATATTAAATTCAATACATTAATATAACTATTATTATATTTGTTGTTATTTTAACTATTAAATACATTTAATATATTTAATAGTTCAAATACATTATAAATTTACAATTTTTTTGATTCTTTCTATTCTAGAATAGTATAAAAGGATATTTGAATTAGATTTGTCCATCATTCAGCTGTCAGCATGAAATCTCACATATCTAATATTTTGAATGAAATTTGTATATTCATACTTTAATTACTGATGTAGAGTTGATATATATTAATAAACTGTACATATCAAGAGAAACAATTTAAATTCTCTTGATCAGTGCTGTTTTTTATAGAAATTTACATGTAGTTCTGATGGATTCCAATAACAATTCCAGATTTTAATTAAGGATCACTTCAAAATTTTTATCAAGATGCTGTGAACCACCAGGTTTATATTTGAATTACTCAAATATGTATGTAAAATATTATTATGGACTACACATAGTCTGTATGTAGATCATAGATTTGGAATCACTACACTTAAATCCAAGGCTTTTGAAAATGATTGATATGAAATTAATACTACTAATACAATATATATATATAGTGACCCATTAGAGCAGGGGTGTTCAACCTGTCGATCGCAAAGCAATTTTTGGTCTATTTCATTTATTCCTCTTTACAAATTTAATTAAAACTGAAAACATAATAATTTATTTATCATTATTTTATATTATTATTTAATTCTTTTCAAGTGTATTGCTATTGTTTATTTATTTTTCGTTAAAATTGTCAAATCAATAATTTTCTTATTTGGAAGTATATGCATGAAAAGTTTCCAATATTAATTGATATTGCACAAAAAATTCTGTTGTGTTTCAGATCAACATATTTGTTAAAATCTGCTTTTTCAAATATGAATATCATAAAAAAATCAAGAAACCAAATTATAAATGTTCATTTGCATGATTGTCTGTGATTGGCCACTTCTTCATATCAACCTGATTATGAAAATATTGTGAGCTCCAAACAATGCCAAATTTCACATTTAACTTGTTTTTTAATCAACCAGCATTTCCTTAACTTATGAGTTTGTAAACAACCTGTTGTTTTTTTCTAACTTTGGTTTTCCAAAAGAGAAACAAATATTTTATTTTAATATATTTGTTTTATTTGTTGAATTAAAATAATTAAAAGTGATGAATAAATTTTTAAAGATACAAATAAGATTTAGTTTCTTTAAAATTTTTAGGGCTGGGAGAATGGGTCCTCCAAAGTGAATAAGTCATTTAACTGCATAGGTGTACGTAATCAAATATCAAGTTGGGAGAACGTTATCTATATAAGAGAGTAGATTGCCAAATAACTTAGTATAGAAAAGTAGCTTCCATAGTAGAAAAGGTTGAACACCACTGCATTAGAGGATTCTGCCTATTGAAATGGATAAAATTGTCATTAGTAGAGTTGCACTGATAAACAAAATGGCCAATTACTGATTAATCAGCCATGCATTATCGGCCAATACCGATTAATTGACCGATTATTACATACAGTTAAACATGCAGTGGCCATTTTTGGAGGGGTCTCTTGCAGCAACAATACGGCACCATTATGTTATGGAAGCCTAAAAAAAGTAAACAGTCTTTAGGCAGGTTCTTGGTGCGGTGAGAATCGAATGCAAATATTTTTTTATGTGCTTATATTTATACATCATAAAAGTATTTATAAAATTAAGGCTATATTAATTTATTTTTTCCATTTTTATATACATAAACACCATAAAACTTAAAAATATATATATTCTGTGCATCAGAACAAATTAATTCTATTTACATTTAATTCAATGGAGAAAATTGATTTGAGATGTGAACTGTGGCTAGGAGCGAATTACGTTCATAAGCCTGTAGATACCATTGTATTATTAAATACTAACAGACGTGTGCCCAGCATTGCTTGAGCAGTTCATGGAGTTGTACTTAAGTTTCTCTTTTTCTTAAATTATAACCTTTTAAATGACATTCAGGATTTTCTTCAACATATTCGGAAAATCTTTCCTGTATAGATACATTTTCCATTTGAAATGTTTCTTTTTGAATGTTTCCTTTTTTGTCTCTATTAGATTGAATTTTTTATTATCGAAATCGGACTCTGCTAATGCTGATAATCAAAAATTAATTCTAAATTAATTCTTCAGGCAGTTTTATTAATCTGCTTGTTTAGCCTTGATGGTTTAGCGGTAAGACATTGCGACGGTAACCCAAAGGTCTCTGGTTCTGATCCTGGGCTGTGAGAGATTTTTTTCTTCAGATAAATTAGTTAAAAATTCTAGTTTAATTATTAGGCCGAGGCAGATTTTTTTCTTCAGATAAATTAGTTAAAAATTCTGGTTCAATTATTAATTCATAGATGGCCACTCTGATTTAATAATTAATAAATATTCTAATTATAAGATGGTGTTAAAATTAGTTTAAATTATTTCAAATCATTAAAATTTCTGTTTAGTTTATCAAGGGATAAATTTGGCAAGGTAATTAGATAAATTTATTAGAATTCTGTCAATTTGTTTGATCTTCTAATGTCTATGATTTTTGATTACCACAACAATATTAAAATAGCCTTATACCCACAACAATATTAAAATATAAAAATTTCCAATTATCAAAACCAATTAATCGGCCAAATGGCTGATATCAATTAATTGGCAAAATGGCTGATGTGGGCAATTAACTAAATAACCGATATGGGGGTTAATCACCCACATCAGCCGATTAATTTGTGCAACCCTAGTCATTAGTACCAATGTAGTTATAATCTGATCTTCATTGATATTAAATAGTTCATTTAATATTAAAAATAGCTGGAAGATCTCAAGTTTGTAACCACTAGTTTAGACTTTTATATAATACAAACCTTCAAGGGAATTTTAATCCAAATGAACCTAATTATCATGCCTTATTTTAACCCTTAATGATTTGAACAATAAAACTAATTTTAGTGCCATCTCGTAATTAGATTATTTAATATTTTATTAAATTAATGAGTGGCACCATCTATTATTTAATAATTAAACTAGAATTTTTAATTAATTTATCTGGAGAAAAAATCCGCCTCAGCCCAAGATCGAACCGGGGACCTTTGGACTACTGTTCCAACGTCTTACTGCTAGACCACTGAGGCCAACAAGCAGATTGATTCTCCAGACAGTTTAAATTGTTTAAATCATTAAAATTTCTATTACGATTTCAAGGGTTAAAATAAGGCATGATAATTAGGTCCACTAGTTTAGATTTAATTTTCAAAACGTAATACTTCTTACTGTGAATATTGAATAAAAGTAAACTATAAGCCAAATAAGTAAGATAAATTGTATATTCATATTTTAAATATCACTATGTAAATGAATCATACAAAAAGTAAATTGTTTAAAAGTGCTTGTTTATTTTCAATGAATAGTTTTTAGCTAAATGACAGTCTTAAGGTACATGGTTAAATTCTTGAACAATATCTCAAACTGTAGTATGTCTGGGCCACTTTTATAGTAGAAAAATCTGAAGATCATTTCATGATGGAAAAATCTAAGGATTTCAAAATGCAATAGCTCCATTTTGCTCTAACTTCATAAATTTTTAATGCCATATGTGAAAAATTTATATACAGGTATTTCTTGTTTTATGATTTTCTGATTTAATAAATTGAAAAATTATAAATCTATACCACTTTTCATTTTACAAAGAAACTATTTCATCATCAATCAACTATTTACTGTAATTTGTTTAAAAGCAATAATTTTCTTGCTTATTTTTCTTCACTAATTGTATCAGGTATATCAAATTTACTGTATATACCATTGATTTTAAGATAAAATTCACTTCCACGTTCACTAGAGAATCCAATGCTTGGCTTTATACTGATAATATGTGTATTCATATTGTACTTACTTCATTTTTAAATAATTTTGCAACTATATAACACTATTGAACTTCATGAAACAATGATTACACATTATTTCAAATGTGTAATCAGTATCAAATCTCTAATACAGTGGTATCTTGCAATAGGACACTAATTTATTACCGAACTAGTGTCAAATTAAGAAACTGTCAAATTACGGGACAATATTTCTCATATAAGACTATGAAAATTAGATTAATTTGTTGTTGGACTTCCGTCCCATTTTCCTTAACAGATAGGCGAGAGATATACACTATATTATTTTCTTTACTATATGTATTTTAATATTGTAAAACACACTAAATTACAAAATACACTATTTTTTACACAATATAAAAAATTGAACAAAATTTTCTTTATCTTGTTCTATCTTTGAAACCAGCCTTGACTTACTTTAAATTCCTCAGTTTGATCTGAGATACATCCTGGAGTTTTCTTTTGCAATTCTTCAAAATTAACCCAGTCTTCTACAGACCATTGCCTGAGTTACTGGATTTCTCTTCATCTGTCTTTCTCTAATCCAACTTTTCCATCTCTGTTCTTGTCAGATATCTTCATTGTTCCAGCAGATATCCTAGCATCCATAATCTATTGCAAAATGTTACCACAGTTGTCCTAGGAGTGCAATACACTTGAGTTTCATCTTAATTGTTCTATCTTTATATACTTTATCTACAGTTTTTCTTCTTCTCTATGCTCAATCAAGCGATCTTCTTTCCGGAATTATTCTCTAGTCTCTTTGAACCCATCCTTTACATTTCACTCAAAAAAATAACTATGGATGTACAAATTTTTTACTTTCTGAAAAATGCAGAATTGAAAATTAATATAAACAACACGGGCAAGCACCAAAGCAGCCCAACAAGAATTGAAAAATAATAAATGAATCACACAATTCCATGTATGTTTATGTGCCATACTGTGAAATTCAAATATCAAATTGTGAGATACCACTGTATCTTTTTATCCTTATATGAATTTGAATGATGATGGTATTTTATTGTTCTATTGGAATTTGCCAAATATAATCAGTAAAGTTGTGGCAATAGTTGATGAAAATTTTATAATTTTTACTAATAAAATTGAATTGATATGTTTATTAATTTATTATGTTTAAATTTTAAGATCGCTTGGCATTTAGCAGCTCTGAAATTCAAAATCCAATGGCAAGAAATAGACTAAATAGACAATAACTATCATAAACTATTGAATTACAGCATCTATAATTATATTTACATTAATGTTTTTGGAATACTTTAACATCAATAGATAACTTTTGATATTCAATAATTAATTAATTAAATTATCACATTGGAATTAATGAGAAATGAGTTTCCAGTTTATGAATTTTCACCTAACAAAATTTTTAAGGCCTAAATAATCTTTGTAAACCAAGGGATATGTGTAAATGGAATTTGCATATGGAAAATATATAGGGTGAATCTAAATTATTGTTGAGTTTCCATGGTCTGTAATTTTCAAATCAAAGAATAAAATAAAATTGCTTACCATATATGAAAGTATAACTCAGAAAGTTCTGTTTGGCAGTGCTTTACTTGCAGCATTGATATCTAGGAGATATGATTGCATACTTCAAAATGGCTCATGTTCAAAAGGAAGCAATGTTTGTGTTTTGATTTTTGAAATAAAATCTCTTATCACAATGCAACATTGTGATAAATTGTGTTTTAAGTCCATTACACAGTGTCATTTGTAGGATCTTTTCCAATCAGTACAGAAAAGAAGATTAGGATTAGTATGGAAAATATCCCATTTTCAGATAATGCTATCTGACATTGATTAAAACAGTTTCAAGACACTGGTAGTGCATAGTATCAAAAAAGAATGGGAAGACTGAGCTTTGAAAAAATCTTCCTGGATTTGATCAGCATCTTCCTGTGAAGTGTAGGAAGATGTTGTTTGAATCTAAATAATTAATTTTTGTTGGCTTTGATAAGATGCTTCCTGGATTGAATCCAGAAAGCATTTTCTCAAAGTCTACAAAAATCAACTAGACAAGCTTCTTTGCACTTAGAGAAATCACAAATCACAATGGATTGCTCATAACCATTTTCAACTCCATACCTATAAACTGCAGATTATGCAGATTTTACAATCTGACAATAAATCCCATCATTTCCAATGTGTCCAAGACTTTGGCAAAAGTCAAAGCTGATCAAAATTATCTTTGGAGATGGCAATTTAGTGATGAAGCAATATTTTTATATTAATATTTGAAGCAATATTGATGAGTTAATATTTTATGAAGAATCAGGAAACTCCTCACATCATTTGAATATTTGAAAGAGATAGTCCAATTCAGTGAATGTCTAGTATGCTTTGTTGTGTTTGGAAGTTTTGGATCATTTTTATTTACAGAAAATGCAATTACAGTGGTGACCTATCTGGACATTCTACAACTGTATCTATTATCCCAGTTGGAAAATTATTAACCAAATGTGATATTCCAGCAAGATAATGCACTGCCAATTGGGGTATTATTGTCCAAGAATTTCTTGATATACATTTTCCTGGACATTGGAGTGGATTGTTGAACCAATTGTGTGACTCCAAGCTCACCTGATATTAAACTGCTCAATTTCTTCCTGTGGAAATTTATGAAGGACATTATTTACAAGACACCTGTGACCCCCCCTTGATGAACTAAAGACAAAAATTGTTGCTGCAATAGAAATAATTATGCTACAAATGCTGGAGAACACCTTGAGAGAAATTGATTTCTACTTAGAAATCTTAAATGCTGCAAAAGGTGCACATATTGAAGTTTTATCATTTTGCAGAGTATTGATTCTATAGGTAATAAAATTTTTTGAGTTATATTTTCATATTCTATAAACAGTTTTATTTGTTGTTTGCTTGTTTCTGGTTTGAAAGTTATAGGCCATGGAAATCCTGACAATAATTTAGAATCATCCTGTATTTTAAAAGCCTTGATGACTGGAAATGATGGTTATAATTGAATTTGTCAGAAAAATGATTTTATCAAGATTATTAAAAATAATTTTTGTAGTATTACAGTGGGTGATCGGTTAACGAACATAATCTGTTCCAAGAAAATGTTTATTTATTTACATCTATACTTTTGTTTGGCAAGTTCATTAATTATCTATTTAATCCAGTAAGGATGTTAAGTCCTTTTCAGCAACAGAAGAGAAAACAAATTTTTCATCAATGATATTTGTCTTTAATTTTTTACACATTTCAATTCAGATGCTATCCGTTTGACTAAACAATTTGTTACGGGTGTGCAAACGAACATTAAAAATATGGTTTGTATTGCATAATTAACCCACAGACTCCAAGGATGTTATTATAATATGTGCATGCATCATATTACAATTCTATAACCCGAAACATATCTAGTTCCTAAAGGTTTGGATAAAGGATTGTGAATCTGTTTAATACAGATCCACAATCCTTTATCCAAATGATTATCACAATCCTATGATTAAAATATTAATATTTGATAAAACTGAAAAAAGCAAATAATTAATAAAAACTATTAAAATTAGGCTAACTAAAATTTTGAATATTAAGCTGCTGTTGATGGCTTATCTTTTTTGTTAGCTAGCTGATATACTGAACATGGCCCTGAAATAACGTCTTTCACATTTTGGATTTTTCTGAATTCTGTGTATCGTTGCAAATGCAAATATATAATTTGAGATTTCAAAAGTTGTATTGTATGAAAATAAAAGTCATTAAATTGAGGAGCAGCAGGCAAATAGTTCCATAGATAGATAGAGAATTCACCATTATTTGATTCTCGTGGCATAAGAGATTAAAAAATTCTATCTTATCACACTTTCTTTTAGTAACATCTCTTTAATTCCTTCTCTTGCTATCTTATATTCTACTAATTTGATCCTTCATTTTTCAATGGCTAAACCTATGATTATACAGTGCACTATCACCTTTCAAAAGATCCCTAGTATAACCAAAAAATTTTTGAATGAACAATATATTATTAAATACAGAATCTGAAATGTATTTTTATATGATAACAATTATTGTTCTTAAATCAGTCAAAATGATACAGAATTATGTATTTTTAAGAAGTTTCAAAATTAATTAAATTTAACATTACATGAAAACTATATAATGAAAATCATTTCATAGAAAACTTTTACTTTGATTATAATCAAAATTTTAATTTTATAAGATTTCTAAACATTAATTTTTTTATTAAGGAATATAAATTTAAAAAATTTAATAAATCTTCAAGAAATTCAGCAAATCTTTAAAAGAAATCAAGTAATACAGTGGGTGATCGGTTAACGAACATAATCCGTTCCAAGACAATGTTCGTTAACCCATCATCGATTTACCATAGGTTTTTATGGGAATTTGATTAATTCGTTCTGGAGACCCAAAAAAACAAAAAATTATATAATTTCTTACTACGTTTATTTATATGTAATAACAATAATATATACATACGTAATCTTGCGTTTTCATTTATATGTTTATTTTCCGATAGAGAATCTGTCCAATATCGATTGATTTTTCTCTCTCCTTCAGGATTTTTCGGAAGTGATTAATAGCATTATCGTGGTAGAGATCCCCAAGCCTATTGACTTCAACCTGGTTTGGGTGCCATTCTATGACCAAAAATTGTAAAATCTCTCTCTTACCTTCTTTAATAAATCTTTGATTTGTTTAAGTTGTCTCCAAGTTCATTTTAATCGGGAAAAACTACTGTTCTCTCATCCAGTTGTCTCACTTTCTTTAATAAATCTTTGATTTGTTTTAAGTTGTCTCCGAGTTCATTTCTAACCTTTAATAAATCTTTGATTTGTTTTACGTTGTCTCCGAGTTCATTTTATGGGAAAAATTACTGTTCTCCCATCCTTACCCATAAGTCCACCGACGTTTGACTTACTCATAGGTCCACCAACATACAAGGCCTAAGCATATCATTCCTTATTGTTCTTCCATCCTTATCCATAAGTCCACGAACGCGCAAGGCCTACGCCTGTCATTCCGTTAGTTTAGTTAAGCCGAAATATCCTCATGGAATATTTTTATCTGGAGGCGGCCACTTATAGAGCCGCCATCATCACAGGCTGACCAACACCCATGATGGAGTCAACCGGAAGGATGGATTTCAACGGGCCGGGCCCAGATCCCTCCTGAAAAATTGGAGGAGTAGGACACCCGGATCCTCCAGAATGTTAAGCCACAGCTTTACCACGCAGCCATCGGGCTGACTTGTCATCCTGTCAGTCCGCGGGTCCCACAGTTTCTTCTGTGAAGTGTTCGTTATCCGAACATAAAAATCTTTCGAAAAAGTGTGAACCACCCACTGTAAAATAATTCTTTTTATTATAGTCGATAAAAAAAGTATTGAATTTATCAGATAGTCTGAGTTTTAATAATAAATTTTATAAAATATTGCAATTAGTAATTAAATACTATAACTTATAATTTACATTATATTTAATTGTCTACCTAAATTTAAAAAATAAATAATCTATGTAAATGAACTTTAGAAATAAAAATCTTAATACGTAAAACATTTGCAAGTTCACATACTGAAAAATGAATTTACCTTTAGACTTTTCAACTGTTTTTCTGTTAAATCATTTACTCCAATTGCTAGTAGTTCTGCTGATTCTTGTTGGTTCTGATGCTGGTGACTCCATTCTTTTTTCTATTTAAAAATAGAAATAAACAACATCTGTTAACTGTCCATTATAATTTATTACTTTTAATATATTACTAATTTGTATGCATATAATTCAATAATATATCTAGATCATGTTAAAATTAAATTTCTTTACTAGACTATTACGCTAAACGATATAAACAGGCTGAAGAGATAAATTATAATAAATATTCATACATTTTTGGGAGAAACGGAGATGTAAAAATCATGATAAACAATTGGTATTTTATCTTTAGTAAGCTGAACATCCAACTCAACCATATCAGCACCCTGAAAAGAATTAGATGAAAAATTTATATTCTTTATAGTTAAAAAAATATCGTATATAATTTTCACTATGAATATAAAAAACATTAAAAAGATTATATGTATTTTAGAATAAGATTAAGGTAAAAACACATTTTATTATACAAACTATTAAATCAGCTAAGGGAGCATTAAGGGGAGAAGGGAGATCCAGACGTATTCATTTCTGACAGATGGAAGGATGGAGGAAGTGGGGTCCAGATTCCTTCTGGACCCCACTTCCCCTTCCTTCCTTTCGTCATATTTCGTTACATCAAGCTTGCCTCTTTGATCATGACTCATTAAAGATTCCTTTCTCTAATTTTTTCCGATTTCTCGTATAAAAAAAAAGGTTTTGTTATACGAATAATATTCTTTAACTTTCAAATAAATTTTCCAATAACTGAATACAAATATCTTAGAATTACATACTGTATATGTCTTACATTTTATAGTAAAATATCTCCAAATATATTACATTACTGTCTTTATTTTTCGAACAATTATGCATAAATATCTCATATTTTATAATATCTACATCATGTTTCACACCATTTCTACATCATGCTGTCATAATTTGAATGACACGTTACTTCCCATATGTTAATTATTGTCACAAATCTACTACACCCTTCCTCCCCTAACAAAGTGTAGTTGTTTATAGATCTCCCTAAATAAATATTCTGTGGTAACAAATCCATTTTAAAAATGACATCATTTGAAATATATATATTTTTTTATTCTCTAGACAAAAAATTCTATTTATAAAAAATAAAATTTCCAAGTTTTTATTTTACAAATACAGTATGAGGGTTGTAGGTATTCAGCATTAGAAATCATCAAAGGGATTGGATGCTATTTATGATGATACAGTGGTGTCTCGCAATTCGTCACTAATCCGTCGCCAAACTAATGTCGAATTGAGAAATTGTCGAATTGCGGGACAATATTTCTCATATAAGACTATGGAAAATAGATTAATTCGTTACCGGTTCCCATCCCACTTCCCTAACAGATGAGGTGAGAGAGATACGCTATATTATTTACTTTATTATATGTGGTTTGATATTGTATAATAAACCAAATTACAAAATACACTATTTTATACACAACACACAATTTATTAGCCCTTGGATGTTGGAATGATGAGACTATTTTATACACAACACAATTTATTAGCCCTTGGATGTTAGAATGAAGTCTTCCAGCAGACGGCCTAGCACCTATAATCTTCTGTCTCTGTTGCAAAACGTTGCAACAAATAACTGTAACGTTGCAATACGTTGTAACTCGAATATGGCGTTCCGAAGACATTTTAATTGTTCTACCTTTCTGCACTTTATCTGCAATTTTTTCTTCGTCTCTTTTCCTCATTTGTTTTAAGTTGTGTCCGAATTCATTTTAATCGGGAAAAACTACTGTTCTTCCATCCTTACCCATAAGTCCATGAAAGCTCAAGGCCTAAGCCTGTCATTCCGTTAGGTTAGTTAAGCCAAAATATTCTCATGGAATATTTTTATCTAGTGGCGGCCATTTATAGAGCTGCATCATCACAGGCTGACTAACACCCATGATGGAGTCAACCGGAAGATTGAAGGATGGGTTTCAATGGTCTGGGCCCAGATCTCTCCTAAAAAATTGGAGGAGTGGGACCCCCGGATCCTCCAGAATGGCAAGCCACAGCTTTACCACGTAGCTATCCGGCTGATCTGTCATTCGATCAGTCCGCGGGTCCCATAGTTTGTTCTGTGAAGTGTTCGTTAACCAAACATAAAAATCTTTCAAAAGTGTTCGTTAACTGAACATAAAAATCTTCCGAAAAAGTGTTCGTTATCGATATTGTTCATTAACCGATCACCCACTGTACTTATTTTAAAAATATATATCTAGTCATAGTTGTATTTATCTATAGCTTTCTTTAATTAATACATAATTTTAAAATTTTCTAAAGAACTAAAATGTTTCTTTTAAAACCCATCTTATGATGGATTGTTAAACTATTTTATAAATATAAATCTCAGACATATTTTTGCATAGTATTAGTGGTGATATTTTATCACTAAACTGATAATTGGTATTAGCAGATTTATATGTTAGAAGAAATAAATGTTTAAAATTTAATTTTTATAGTTGCATATTTCTCATCAGTTACATTAGTGAATAGGTAATTTTATTTAGTCTATTATTTTTATTGTTAATTAAATGTTGTACTGAAAATTAATAAAAAATTTATAAATGATTTATATGTGTAATTACTACTTATTGCCATTTCACTTGTAGTTTCAGTTATATGAATGATTGATTCACAGTTATATGAATGATTGATTATATGAATGATTTACTATGCCACCATAGTACAACAAGCTATAACACATGGATTACACGTCTTGTTTTATACAAACATTGAGACTCCATACAGGGAATTACTACACAACCAAGTGATACACTAATAACCCATACACATGAACAACCCTAGACATATCTAACATCTGTCTCATATTCGATCCCAATGAAACTACTTAAAAAAGCACTTGAAAGAAAAAACCTCACACTACCATATAGTAGACTAAATACCACGTACCATATGGTAAAGAACATCCCCCAACCCAACTACATAAACGATCCAGGGTATACAACAACACCCTCCAACAACATGAAATATATATAGGTAGTACGATTAGAGCTTTAGAAATTAGGCTTAAGGAACATCAAAGTGATATACAGACGGCCAGATTAACAACTGCATTAGCAAAGAGGGTCTACGAATATGACACAAACATCTTTTGGGATTGTGTCAAAATCGTAAAACCAGTTAATAACATAGCAGAAATCAGAATAACAGAGGCCATGGTTATCAACCGCTACAAAAATAAAAAATTTTTC
>AYEL01084212.1:0-46503 GCA_000484575.1 Olivierus martensii
AAAATAATAGTAAAAAGATAAATGTTGAACTTATAAACAAAACACTATAGTTTACGAATAAGTAATAATATAACAATAAATTAAATATAATATAACATAGTTGAAATATAAAATAAAATCTTAATACATAGGTAACATTTCACAGGTGTGTTTCATTGTAACATTTCACAGTTAATAATTGTGTACAGCATATTTCCACGCTTTGGAGATTCCATCTATTTGGTGTATATTAATAATATTTCGATTATTTTTACTATTTTTCAGAATTTCAATTTTTTCTGCAGTGAAGAGATCCTTAAGGTCATGCACTTTTCTGACAATTTTGGCTTCTTCCCAGCAGATACTAATGTCCTTTTCAATAGCTCTTTGTGCTAATGCTGTATTAAGATTATCTTTCCGTAAATCTTCTTTATGTTCCTTTATACGGTCTTTAAGGTTCCTGCTAGTGGCTCCTATATAAATTTCATTTCTATTATCCTGTACGTTATATAGTGGTATTTCATAGACTCCTGCCTCCATATCTGCCTTCCTTTTTGTCTTATTGTTCCCTAGTATGCTGAAAATAGTTGGTAACCTTTTATAGGAGCATTTTCTTTTGGTTTTCTTTAATACCTTTCATAGCGTTTTATACGTCCAGGGATCGTATGACCATTTCGGTATTAGGACTGGGGTGTTCGTGGGCTTAATGTACACGGTAGTTTCTAAGCCTCTGCTTCCTGCTAAAATTTTTATATCTATCTAGGTAATCCATTACTTTATCGTCTTCTTTAGTAAGCTTCAGGTTGAGACCATATTCTGGTCTATTAAAATGCTCAATAACAAGATCGCTTAATGATTTATTTTTCCACAGAATAAAAATATCGCATGGCACTTGTAGCTTATTCTATAGATTCCTCCTGAGACATGCACCAGAAGAAGAATCTGACCCCAAAATTCTTAGAGACCTAGCTACATTTGCCACGAGTCTTATTTCGAATTTAAAGGGTCGTTTTACCACCAGATACAAGGTGTCCCGATAGGTAGTCCCATGGCAGGGATACTTGCGGAGATAGTTATTAGAGAGATTGAGAGCCAGCTACCTTTAAATATTAGAGACAACATAAAGTTATATATGCGTTACGTGGACGATATTTTTATTCTGTGGAAAAATAAATCATTAAGCGATAAAGTTATATATGCGTTACGTGGACGATATTTTTATTCTGTAGAAAAAAATCATTAAGCGATCTTGTTATTGATCATTTTAATAGACCAGAATATGGTCTCAACCTGAAGCTTACTAAAGAAGACGATAAAGTAATAGATTAACCTAGATATAAAAATTTTAACAGGAAGCGGAGGCTTAGAAACTATCGTGTACATTAAGCCCACGAACACCCCAGTCCTAATACCGAAATGGTCATACAATCCCTGGACGTATAAAAAATCCGCTTTCCGTGCATACTTTAGACGGGCATTAGCACACAATAGTAAAGACATTTTCTTGAAAAAAGAACTTAACCGAATTTATAGGTGCGGGATACAACACGGGTATAGTAAGAAGTTTATGTACAATTTATACTTAGAACAAAAAAAAACTTATTTATTAATAGGCAGATTAATCACAATCTAGAGCAGTTTAATGAATTCTCTTGCAACCCAGCAGAGACCGTTAATAGAATAGCTCTACCCTACAACCTACACGAATATAAAACGCTACGAAAGGTATTAAAGAAAACCAAGAGAAAATGCTCCTATAAAAGGTTACCAACTATTTTCAGCATACTAAGGAACGATAAGACAAAAAGGAAGGCAGATATGGAGGCAGGGGTCTACGAAATACCACTATATAACGTACAGGATAATAGAAATGAAATTTATATAGGAGCCACTAGCAGGAACCTTAAAGACCGTATAAAGGAACATAAAGAAGATTTACGGAAAGGTAATCTTAATATAGCGTTAGCACAAAGAGCTATTGAAAAGGACATTAGCATCTGCTGGGAGGAAGCCAAAATTATCAGAAAAGTGCATGACCTTAAGGATCTCTTCACTGCAGAAAAAATTGAAATTCTGAAAAGTAATATACCCCAATCAGATGGAATCTCCAAAGCGTGGAAATATGCTGTACACAATTATTAACTGTACACCTGTGAAATGTTACCTATGTATTAAGATTTTATTTTATATTTCAACTATGTTATATTTATTTTATTGTTATATTATTACTTATTCGTAAACTATAGTGTTTTGTTTATAAGTTCAACATTTATCTTTTTACTATTATTTTGTTTGTTACGTAACCCAAATAATTTTAAAAGTTATTCTTCAGCTAAGTTAATTTTAAAATGACAGATAATCGTTCTGTTCTAGAACAAGATTGTTCTAATTAGAATATTGTAACTGAGGATGGTATAATATACATACCGAAAACGTTTTTAATAAAATTGAAGATTTGTTTTAGACTGCTAATTGTGCTCGTTATTTAATAGACTATATATGTATATTTTTAGTAATGTTTCAAAAAATTAATTTTTTATAATTGATTTATAAATTAAGGATGCTACTTTCGACTGATGTTTCAATTTTATGAACCCCGCGAGTTGGGAAACGCGGATGTGAATGAAACGTGTGTAGTTCGTAGAGAGGACACTACTGTACACACTTGTAAAATATTAGGTGTAGATGGCCAACCAATCAAAAGAAATGAACCAAAAAAATATTGTAATCTGTTATAAATTAGTATAATAAGTTAGTCTATCCGCTGCGATGTGCAGCTGTGTAGTAAGATATCTGCTTTCGACGATGGCGGCCCGAGTTCAAGTTCCGCTACTGCGCAAAAAATTTTTTTGTTTTGATTAATTAATAACATTTATTGTTTTAATTTAATTAATTTAAACAAACGCATTACAATAAGATATAAATTATTCTATTTTAATATCAAATTTCTTTGTTTTTATGATAATCATCATCCAAAAATGTGCATAGTGTAGAAAACTGATATACATTGATATTAAAATAGAATTTTTTTTTATTGTAATGAGTTTGTTTAAATTAATTTAAAAATTAAAACAATAAATGTTATTAATTAATTGAAATAAAACAAATTTTTTGCGCAATAGCGCGACTTGAACTCGGGCCGCCATCGCCGAAAGCAGATATCTTAGCCCGGCCGCAACTAGTCGATATTGCAGCAATCCGGTCGCCTTCGACGTCGTACCGTTCGACTTGTCATCGCATACTTGTTGCGGCGACATCGTAACCTCCGACGAAAAAGAGGCGGAGCGAGCAACTTTCCCAACATCAAACAAAATTTAGTAAACATATAATTTTTCAAAATAACAAACAAAAATATATGTATATATCTGTACCTCGGAGGCATATGACATTATGTTCAGTTCAAAAAATTGGACATTGTGTCATAAGCCTCCGAGGTACAGATATATATCATGATACTGGGAATGAATTTATTCAATACTTTTGCATGAATGGAAAAGAAAATTAATTATAGTTTATTTAATTCATAATTTCAAAAATGTAATGCATTAAACTAGAAAACTGTACATGACTTTGTATAATCAATGATAGTGGACATATTAAAATAGCCATCTATGATTAAATATACTGAAGTGTGAATAAATTCTCTCTATTGATTTTGCAAATTGTTTTTATTTTCTATAAAATAATAAATTAAACACACATGGATTTAGGGATATTGAATTCATTATCATGACTTTTTAATGCAATTACCATCTTATAAAATGAAAAGAATGTTTTTCTATAATAATAACTTTTGAAATATAAAAAATTGTTCTCCCAGTAATTATTTTATAAATTAATTATAACAATGTTTTTGTTACATTGAATAATCATTTTTTTAACTAACTGTACAATATAAACCTATAACATTTACTCAATATAAATTAAATTTGATCATATATTTTAAAAGAACTATTAGTCTAGCTTACTCTTTGTCCTCAAAGGAAATAATTTTTGTTGATTATGCTGTGTGCCCTACTGCCTAAAGAAATGCCATCCCAAATCATCAGGACACCTCCACCATAAGGATCTCTTTCCTGAATATTAAGAGGAAAAGTAGGTGTTACTGATTTTCTCCAGCTCATAATAGGTCTGAAGTCACATTGCAGAGCAAATCTGGACTCATCTAAAGAGCTCTATTAGGTTTCAATCCAATTGACATGATGTCTTGCCTATTCCAAATGTTTTGTTTTGTAATGGGGTAAAGGGCATGTAGACTGTTAGCACTTAGCATACAGACTACTATTTGAAGCTTTCTGTGCACAGTGGAAGTTATGTTCAGATACAAGAATGCTACCAGCATTCTTGTATCTGAACATAAGGGAAGGTCACAGATATGTTGGAGTAGTGCTTCTCTTCCTTCAAGCTGATAATTGAAGTTATTGATAATCCACTGCACTAGTAACCCTTGATCTTCCATAACACTATCACTGGGATGATTGAGAATTTTGAAACTAGCTCCATAGCCTGTGTACTGTCTGACCAGCTTAGCTGCAACCATTGACGCAAGTATGCGTGCGCTAACTGAATGAGTCCAGTGACAAAATGGGGATGACAGCTTCGCACATGGATGTTTTCAAACGCAAGATAACTGAACAAGTATGCATGCGCTAACTGAACAAGTCCAATGACAAAATAGGAATGACAGCTTCACACATGGATGTTTTCAAATGCAAGATAACTGAAGTTACTTTGCACATGGATGTTTTCAAACGCAAGATAACTGAAGTTGAATGGACTTATTGTAATGTTGAATGCTAAATGATTAGTTTTGACGTTGGAAATAATATATTTAATGCACATAGATGTTTTCAAACGCAAGATAACTGAAGTTGAATGGAAGTTCACACATGGATGTTTTCAAACGCAAGATAACTGAAGTTGAATGGAAGTTGCATATGGATGCTTTCAAATGCAAGATAACTGAAGTTGAATGGAAGTTTATTTTGTCAAGGTTGAATGATAAAATGATTAGCAAGTATGCATGCGCTAACTGAACAAGTCCAATGACAAAATAGGAATGACAGCTTCACACATGGATGTTTTCAAATGCAAGATAACTGAAGTTACTTTGCACATGGATGTTTTCAAACGCAAGATAACTGAAGTTGAATGGACTTATTGTAATGTTGAATGCTAAATGATTAGTTTTGACGTTGGAAATAATATATTTAATGCACATAGATGTTTTCAAACGCAAGATAACTGAAGTTGAATGGAAGTTCACACATGGATGTTTTCAAACGCAAGATAACTGAAGTTGAATGGAAGTTGCATATGGATGCTTTCAAATGCAAGATAACTGAAGTTGAATGGAAGTTTATTTTGTCAAGGTTGAATGATAAATGATTAGTTTCGATGTTGGAAATAGTATATTTAACAGAACTTCTAAATGATTAGTTTCGACGTTGGAAATAATATATTTAACAGAACTTAATAATAATTCAATAATTCCCACCCATCATTATACCAACTGCGACTTTCCCTTTTGTGTTTGGACTCATCCACCTTAGCTAAACATGGCTTTCGTGGATGGACAATACCATAGTATGTCTAACATTTAACTATCTGGCTACTTCTGTCTGACTTTGGCCTCCCTTTAGATTGCCAATTGTTCTCCATATTAATTCATTGGTTAAATGATTGGACATCATTTATTATTTTATCTTTGATTTTTACAAAAAAATGCTCTGACAACTTATATAAATTTTTCAAGGAGTAATGTCCAGATTCTGAGTGGAAAGCTGATGTGTTTCTACAGAGTCCAGCCAACCAGCTATGGTTTATACTAAATAACAGACTAATTTCAATTTTCAGAATTATAATTTAGTAGGCAGTTATGATTTCCACTCTTAAAAGGTTCCTATGTAATTTTCTTAAGTATTTATAGCATATGGTTAATACCAATGTAAAAAACTAATTAGATTGCTATTTGCATCAATTAATTTCTTATTATGGAAAAGTCTAAATGCTTTTAGAACATGATTAGTAATACTATATTTTTTTTAAATAATTACTTACATGTCTAATATAATTTCACAATTTTCTATGGCTATCTTTTTAACCTAAAGATAGTTTTTTTTTTTAAATCAGATTTTATGATTACCTTATAAATAACTAATTTTACAAATATTAATAGCTTAATTAGGGCTGATTTGTAAACAATTAAAAATTACTAATGTCCAAAATTATGCTACCTTTAAATGATACATTTTTTTCCAGCACTTAAGGTAGGATACAAAAGCTTTTATTATAGCTATTATATAGTGAAACGTTTTCAGTCTATTTGACCCTCATCAGCTGTACGTATACTATATACATATACTATGTAAGACTTAATAACATTTAAGAATTAAACAGTATATCTTACATAGTATTAGTTATCAGTCTTGCATAGTATATGTATATAGTATATGTAAGCTGATGAGGGTCAAATAGACCAAAAATGTTTGTCACTATATAATAGCTCTGATAAAGCTTTTGTATCCTACCTAAGTACTAGAAAAAAGAATGTACAATTAAAAATATTCCAAATTTCTATTTATGACAGCTATTGGAATGTTTATTATTGCTGCCATACAGATTAATATTTATTTTGGAACAATTTTCAAAAGTCAAAATATATGTGGTGTTGAAAACAGAGATAGGTATCAAAATTAAAATCAGATTTTTTTCTCAGATTCGAATCCTATTACTAACATCTTTTTGCATTATTAAAAAAAATTAATTATAAAAGATTCCAAAGACAGGAATTAACCTCTAAATTAAAATTGTTATGGTAATTTGTTTTTTGTTTATTTGAAATCTTGCATTGGTGTGCACAAATTATATTTAATTTTATTTGGTATATTATTTTGGAATAGTATCTTATATTAAATTGCAAGTGATTCCTAATGTACAATCACATTATTTACCATATACATTCTACTTGCCTTATAACCTTCCCACATTTATGACTATTATTTTCATGAGTATAACCTCCAAATCCCAAATATATGTTCAGAACTTATACAGCAACATACAGCACAAAATACATGCAACATCCCAAAACAAGAAAAAACAGCATAATGTTCTGCAGTGGTTGCTGTTGCCCCAATGGCTTGGCCATCATAGATTCCAGCATCATGTTCTGGAGAGTGGATTAATTAGCATATCATACCATTTTGGGATCCATGTTCTCTCAAATGTCTTGTCAAGCTCTGGTATCAAACTCACAGTTTACAGTAGGTGTGGGCAAAAGGCGGCCCGCGGGCCGGATCCGGTCCGCGAAGGCATCTTATACGGCCAGCCGCATAAACTAGAATACATTACAGTTTCAAGGCCCACATTTGTAAAATTCTACTCGAAAAGAAAAAATAAAATAATGGATACTTGAGAAATCCTCTTCTTATTTATCTTTCTCCTGTTTTGATCATAAATAAAGCTAATTTAGATTTAATAAATAAAATTATATAAAACTCATCACAGAAACATAAACACTCCAAATGTAAAATTTTATGATGTTTATTTTGAATGTTTGTTTTACAAATAACAAGAATACTTTACTTTATTCACTATTATATATGAACAAGTTTCATATTATGATGTTTATTTTGAATGTTTTACAAATAACAAGAATACTTTACTTTATTCACTATTATATATGAACAAGTTTCATATTTTTATTTATTTTATTTGTATCAATATTTATATTTAAAATACTCTAACTCTTGGCAATTATATATAATTTTTTTTTTAATTTAGGGATAAAAAAACATCAGCTAAAGAGGGCCAATAATTCCTGTGAAATCTAAAATAATTCTGTTGTTGTGGTGTATACTTCTCTATACTGAAAATAAATCTATTATAGAAATCCCACTTCCAGTTTGTCTATTATAGTATTTTCCATTGAAAATGCTAAATGCAACTGTAAAAATTCAAACATCTCTAAATTTATTTGTGCTAAATTACTAATACCTATAGGAATGAGCTTTTAAAGTAAGAATAATTTATATAATTACAGTATATAATCTTTCAAAACAGGAGAAAGATAAATAAATAAGAAGAGGATTTCTCATTGCTATCAAAATTAATCACTAAAAAATTTTCATTCCCGTTAGCTTTATTCCAATCAAACAAGTTCTAATACGGTACTAGATATGAAATGAAATGATAAATTATTTTAAGTAATGAAATATTTTCCTCTTTCAAAACTATTATACTGTACATACCATTTCTATCAGATACAAAAATAAATTTCAGAAAATTGTTTTCACTAAAGGATATATGTAACATAGAAAAGTGTGAATTAAATTATAAATTATTTTATGAATGGAATTGAAATTGATACACTTGAAAATTTATTTACCAATATATCAACAAATAACAGTGTTTTAAATAATCATGTAAATTATTTTATGAATGGAATTGAAATTGATACATTTGAAAATTTATTTACCAATATATCAACAAATAACAGTGTTTTTAAATAATCATGTGAAAAGTAATTATAATGTTGCTATTATTGAGGAATTATGCCTTATTTACCAACTTACATTAAAATGCAACAAAGTTTTTCTTCGAATGCCCAAAGTATGTCTCTGTTCTGATCCAGAAATTGTAATAGTTTTTTTTCGGCATTTGTATGATCTTTGTGCTCAGATACAATAATTAACCCATCAAATAATTATTATTAATCGAACTTGTGTAGACAAATTGGCGCAACCATAAATTCTTTTCAAGTGTGACGATGAGAGGAATGTTTGGGAAAGAATCAATTTTGCTTCTATAGCGAGATTACACGAACTTGTGTAGATAAATTGGCGCAACCATAAATTTTTTCAAGTGACGATGAGAGGAATGTTTGGAAAAGAATCAATTTTGCTTGAACGTGTATAGTAATTTTATGTCAAAGCAGTTTTTATTAATTTTTAATAGAGTAGCTAATATTATTATCAATAATTTTTTTACATAATTACATAACAATAATTACATAATTACGGCACCATAAGGTTAAATTTCTCCTTAGGTACTTTTCAATTTTTATACGGCCCGCTTCATTCTGAATATTGTCTATCCGGCCCTCGGCAGAAAATAATTGCCCACCCCTGGTTTACAGTTATTCTTCAAATTGAATATATTTCATTTTATGTTATTGTGCATTTTCGGTTTATGCTGTTTTTTTTTAACTTAATTTGTACACATTGAATGTTTTAATTTGAATAATGTTTATAATGATATATTAGGATTTTATTTAGTTTTCTCTTATTTTCATAGTTTATTCTGCTATTTTTAGATTATAAATGAATTATCAGAACTACCATTTTTAACATTATGCTTATGGAAAATAAGGATTTGATTTGCATTAATTTAAGTTGTGGTTTAGGATCCAATTAGATGAATGAGGGTTACCTTCTGGTATATATCATTGATAAAAATTTTTCATTTGAATAGCCTGTGTTAAAATTTTATGTATTAGAAAATAAAATATAAAATTGTAAGTTCAAATGATGCTATGTTTTTCTTCTTTTGAAATATTTCATGGATTTTGTGCTGTATGTTGTTTATACTGTATATATATTAAAGACTGGACCAATTAGTAGTACCTTATATGTATTTGTGTGTTGGAAATATTTCCTATTAAATCATTTTGCTATAATAATCTTTTCTATTTTGTGCAATCTTCAAAAATTTTAAAATAAAATGATATATTTGTAACTTGGATTTTCATAGAGAAATATTTATATTTTACTTGTTTAAATAGTAGTTGTTTTTTCCACTGAGCTAATTGATATTATTTTTAAATATTTAAAATATAAATGTCATATTTATTTTATTGAAGTTAAAGTAGTAGTTTTTTATTTTCTCTTTCAAAATGTATTTTAGAAAGACTATTCTGAACAGAATAAATGCAGCTTTGTTAGTAAATTATTTTGTCATTATAGAGAGTTTTAAAAACTTAAGTTTTACTTCTGGGAATTGTGAAATGTCCATTATTATATATATTGAGTTTTAATTTATTGAAACATTGATTATCATGATCCTTATTTTCACTATTTTAGAGCTGTTTAATATTATACAGTACTTAAAACTATCAACATGTAGGTCATCTTGATTCATATGAAAAAAATTTTTTTAATTTCTTCTTTCCCATAAAAAAAAAGTCTGTTTAATGCAGGGTGTTTTTTAATTCTAGCCAAATTTAAGTCACAGTGCTGCTCATCAAAAAGAAATAGATTAACATTAGCATTATTTAGCACAGTGCTTCTCAAACTTTTTTCATTACGAGATTTTTCGTGACCCCAGGTATTAAATATGAAATATATTACGAGATTTTTCGCGATCCCAGGTATTAAATATGAAATAAAACATACAAGTCTTTTTCGTGACCCCAGGTATTAAATATGAAATAAAACATACAAGTACATGCGATCCCAGGTATTAAATATGAAATAAAACATACAAGTATATAAATCATTTCCCAGATATTAAATATGAAATAAAACATACAAGTACATAAATCATTTACACACATATTAAGATGAACACAATCAGGCAACTACATTGAAAATACATATGTTGTCAATTAAAATGAACACAATCAACCAACTACACTGAAAATTCATACGTTAAATATTGGGCGTTTGTGAAATAGAACACAATCAGCCAATTACACTGAAAATTCATATGCTCTCATACGTTAAATATTGGGCGTTTGTGAAATTACATATAAACTGAAATTCCAATGTTTGCATTTAATTTTTGCAAACCCCATTTTGGGCCGCGAAGCGAAATGGGTCACGACCCAAGTGAAATCCAGCATTTCGCTTCGCGACCCCAAATAGGGTCGCGACCCATAGTTTGAGTAGCATTTCGCTTTGCGACCTGGGATCACGACCCATAGTTTGAGAAGTGGGGGTCGCAACCCATAGTTTGAGAAGCACTGATTTATAGCAATTCATCACGTCCCCAAATGGGATCCCATAGTTTGAGAAACGCTGATTTAGCAGATAAAAAATTTTCACAATTTATATATCTTGTATCTGCTAAATAGTGCTAGTGTTAATCTATTTCTATTTAAATAGAAAAAAGTAAGCAGTAATTGTTAAATGTAAAAATCAAAAAGTCCATGTAAATATGAGTCCAGAAATGTTCCCTTTTTGAGATAACACAGGATGTAAAAGTATACGGTATAATAAGACTATTAATCTCGTAACTGGCTGTAATAAATTGCGATTTACTATCACTGTAACTAATCAAACTGTATATTAATCACAGCATTCTGCAAGCTATTAAGACAGTTTATGAATGGCTAGAAATAACCCATGATTTTGCTCTCTTGCAGAGGTTACATATAGAACCTATGCTATTACACCCATATCTCAAAAAAAGAAATTTTTGGACCCATATTAATAAGGCCTTTTTCTTTGTTTTTGATGAATAACATATGTAATTTAAATTTTTCCAGATCTTTTAAGAACATTCTGTATAAAGAACAAATAACATTTTTTTATTTTTCTTAACAATTTTTCATTAATGTTGCATAATACCACACATATCCTGGGAAAAATGTGTGCACTGTTTTCCAGATCTATGAGGATATATAATTTTTATTGATAATAAGAGATAATAAGTATTATACCATTAATTTACTATTAAAATTAACACACTAAGGAAATAATGAAGAAGAAATCATTTTCAGGCTAATATCAGCTATTAATATAACATTCTGGTTTGAAATGAATACAGTATTATTATTGTCATTTGTTAGCAATGCTCATAGTAAGATGCTTGATATCTATAATCCATCTCACTTTGATTTATATTGAGTAAATGTTTAACTGAAAATTTTTTAGATTTAAAAATTTAAATCTAATATTCAATAGAATATTTAATAATGTAATTTATGTATTTTTGTTTAAAGTTTTACATTAATAAGATTTAACTGAATTATTAATTTCTACAACTTTGAATGGCTTAGTTAGTAATATAATTAATTTAAATTACTTCCATTTATAACTTCGCATAAAATAAAACAAATACTGTATATTGATATAGCATATATAGTTGTTATAATATTTTAATAATAGTAACAGATATTTATATCTAATTATAGACATGAATCATTATGTGTTAGTAATTTTATTGTGCGTGTCACTAACGGAGAGCTCAGTTGCTTCCCGTCAGCAGTTAATTTTCTAACACCGATAAAGATGAGAAACCTCGTTAAGTCGAAATATTAATAAATATGGATTAAAAATTTTTTAAGAATAATAATGTATTCAAAAATCTTATATAATTTTTTTTACTTACAAATTTTTGTTTATAAATTTTTAAACTGTTATAAGTTTTTTCTGTTTTTAGTAAAATACATTTACTAAAGATCAAGAATTAGCATGCAGTAATAATAATAATAATAATAATAATAATAATGTATTTGTTTTGTATTAATTTTTGCAACCATTAAAAAAGAGAGAGAGATTAACTAAAAGAGAGCGAGCTCTCTGCTAGTACACGTACAACTCAGTCCATTTTGTGATAGCCCAGAAGGGTTATTTTTCCTTCTACCTTTTAGCGTGGTCCATCTTGTTGCCAAGTTGAATGTTGTGGCAGAGGTACAGAAAACAGCTCAAGTCAAGAAATTGAACAAGAATTGACCCAGAGAACCAGTGTATGTCTTTCAAGTTTTTGATAATTCATAATAGAAGATTCATCAAAAAATTGGATTTGTTTAATTAATAACTTTAATATTAAACACTTTTTTTGAAGATATTTCTCTCTCTATTTTTCTTCTATTTTTTGGTTCATTATTAAAAAAAATGTCGACATAACGAGGTTTCAATAATTTTTTTAGTAATTACTCTTATTTTAAAGAATTCTAATAGAATTATTTCTTATTTTACAAAGATAAATGCATTTTTTGAAAACTGTTAGATGAAAATTTATAAAACGAAATTTCATCCCATTATTTCATTGTAAAACTTTGATTGGTTCTTGGGTTCCAAAAATTCACTGCTGTTTCACCTACTGATGGGGGGAAAATAAATCAATAATGCAAATTATAATAAAATACTTTACTATGATTGTTACTCTTTATCCTGCACCTTGTAGTTTGATTTCAAATTTGCAATTTTTAAAACTCACAATAATTAGATTACATTTAATACTGTATTTTTATATTGCATATGATGATTAATATAATTTTACTTTAATATAAAGTAAGAGATATACAGAAGCAAATTTGATATGAAAATATATATGATGTAATCAGTAAAAAAAATAAGCAGGAAAAATAAAAAATAATAATCAAATGTCGATATCATTAAATTTATAATAGGATATCTGAATAGCAGTTTTTATGAAACAATTTGAAGATCTGATATGAAGATAAAATTTATTAAAATATGAGGTAGAGATTATAAATTATTATTATAGAAAATAGTTATTGGAATAAACAAGGTTTAGATTAATTGAAAACAAAATTGTTTCTTTGTAAAAGTGAAAATTATTTTTGCAAGTTAAAATACAGATATAAATTAAAGCAGTTCATTGATATAAAAAAATTATAAAATGAGGGAAATTTGTACACAGATTAAGATGTTTGTGAGTACAGATTTTGCTGAAATTAAGTAATTGAACTTTAAAAAAGAACTTTCCACTTGATTTAATTATAATACTGTTCATTCTAGCACTGAAAAAATTGTAAAATCTCTCTTATCTTATTTAATAAATCTTTGATTTGTTTTATGTTGTCTCCGAGTTCATTTTAATGGGAAAAATTACTGTTCTCCCATCCTTACCCATAAGTCCACCGACGTTTGACTTACTCATAGGTCCACCAACATACAAGGCCTAAGCATATCATTCCTTACTGTTCTTCCATCCTTACCCATAAGTCCACAAATGTGCAAGGCCTATTCTTCCATCCTTACCCATAAGTCCACCAACGCGCAAGGTCTAAACCTGTCATTCTCGTCCTTACCCATAAGTCCACGAGCGCGCAAGGCCTAAGCCTGTCATTTCCATAAGTCCACGAATGCGCAAGGTCTAAGCCTGTCATTCCGTTAGGTTAGTTAACCATACTCCACGAACGCGCAAGCCTAATCCTGTCATTCCGTTAGGTTAGTTAAGAACGAACGTGCACTGAGCCTGTCATTCCATTAGATTAGTTAAGCCGAAATATCCTCATGGAATATTTTAACTGGAACAGCCACTTATAGAGCCGCCATGATTACAGGCTGACCAACACCCATGATGGGGTCAACCGGAAGATTAAAAGATGGGTTTCAACGGGCCTGGCACAGATCCCTTCTGAAAAATTGGAGGATTGGGACCCTCGGATCCTCCAGAATGGTAAGCCACAGGTTTACCATGTAGCTATCTGGCTGACCTATCATTCTGATTAAAAGATGGGTTTCAACGGGCCTGACACAGATCCCTTCTGAAAAATTGGAGGATTGGGACCCTTGGATCCTCCAGAATGGTAAGCCACAGGTTTACCATGTAGCTATCTGGCTGACCTATCATTCCATCAGTCCGCAGATCCCAGAGTTTGTTCTGTGAGGTGTTCATTAACCGAACATAAAATCTTTGAAAAAAGTGTTCATTATCCAAACTGTTCATTAACTGATCACTCACTGTAAACTACATAGAGGACGTGAATACGAATTAAACATGTAACAAAAAAAGTTCAATGAGAAGGATGAGCCTGATGAACTTGTACCAATTTATCAATATTTGGCTCAATTTTTGTCAACAACATTCTCAAATCTCCACGATTAGTTATCTGCAGCCAATATCTTTTCTTAATTATTAGAGTTGTTACTACACTGAACCCAAGTTCCGCTAAATAACTCGAAGGGAATGATGCTATGAGAAATTTCCATACAATATTCCATAAGCCAGGATAAAGTTCACATATCTGCTTCTGCAACCAAAACTGAAATTTGAAGTCTATGCACTGAAAACTAGCACATAGAAGAAATTGAAAAAAATAATGTTCTGATTGTTTTCAAATGAACGGTATTTAGGAAAGTAAAGTAAGTTTCACTTTTATAGTGTGAAGTGTAAAATACAAGATATTTTAACCATAATTACTTGAAAAAACCTAATTATAAGACACTAAAATTAACTTACCAATTTTGTTTCAAGTTCCAGTTCTATAAATGCACTGTGTATATAAGATGTACAGTAATTTAAAAAAATTTTTTATAATTCATTCATTCAATTATTTCTTCCACCAGCCACCAATTTTTATATAGTGCCTCCCAATATCAGTTGGAGCTTCAAATGCCCCCTTAGACCGATCCAGTGCCCACTGGAGAGGTGGTATCACCTACTTTGAGAACCACTGGTATAGATTACCAAAAATGTTAGCTACATCATAATAAAATTAAAATGAATTCTCAAATGCAAAGAGTACTATTTTTTAGTTACAATTTTATGAGTATAAGCAGTAAAGGAAACAATATGTCTAAAGTAATGTTTATAAATAAATATGCATTTTCTATCTTTGATTGCTATGGATATATAAATGCATCCAGCCAAAGTTATCCATGTATATTATGGATGCATATGTGTCAACCGAAAGTTATCTAGGTGGACTTTGGATGCATATATGTGTTAAAATTGTTTCTATTCAAATACACAAGAATCAATATTATCAATGTGTTTGAGATAATCACATAGATTTACTTTGCTTATTAATAACAATAAATAAAAAATTCATTTGTATCAGAAGCACTTTCTATTTGATAGAATGTTACTTCTTTCAATGAATGACCAACATGATTGCAATAACACTACAAAATATTATTATAATATAGGTGATATGGAAAATTTTCACCCTTTCACTTTGGGCAAATTAAATCAACATATAAATATATATATAAAGGTTAAATTAATACTTATTTATGAAAATTAAATGAAACTTTAAAAACAAAGGTAACACAGTGCATATCTTTATTTTCTGCAACTGCATAAGTGCACAGAAGACAACTTGGAGTTGTCACTGTGAAACTATGTATGCTATATGTGGCAAGAGTTGGCAGAAGAAGCAATGCAGTTAGTCAACTCTTGCCGCATGTAGTATATATAACTGATAATACAAACCTGTATCCAAAATATTGTGATATGGCTTAATGTAAAAAAAGTAATTGAATATATAGACATTTCTAATTACAGGTACGGACTCGATTAGTGCGAGTTCAAATAATGCGATATTCGATTAGTGCGACTTAAAAAAATGATACATTTTTCAGTTAGTGTGAGCAAATATTCAATTAATGTGAGTTGTAAGCACGAGCAAATATTCGATTAATGAGAGTTTATACCGTTTTTCAGTTAGTGCGAGCAAATATTCGTTTAATGCGAGTCACCGTTTTTCAGTTAGTGCGAGCAAATATTCGATTAATGTGAGTTGCATCGTTTTTCAGTTAGTGCGAGCAAATATTCGATTAATGCCAGTTGTAAGCATAGACCAGTGAGTTCGAATAATGCGATATTCAATTAGTGCGACTTATAAAAATGATATTTTTTCACTTAGTGCAAATAAATATTTCATTAATGCAAGTTGTAAGCATAGACCAGTCTTACTAACAAAGCTTCGTCCCCTTTTATGATGTCAATTAACAAATTAATATTACTTTTCGGTTAGTAAAATCAGACAAGGAGCAGTCCAAGAACAGTCACTTGGCTTTGAAGGGGTGAAGATGAGGAGCAGTCCAAGAACGGGTCACACGATTTTGAAGGGATGAAACATCAGAAAGATGGGCTTTTTGCCGCTTGGCTTTGAAGGGGTGAAACATCAGAAAGATGGGCTTTTTGCCGTTCAAATTTTCGGTTAGTAAAACCGAACGAGGAGCAGTCCAAGAACGGTCACGGCTTTGAAGGGATGAAACATCAGAAAGATGGGCTTTTTGCTGTTAAAGATTTTGAAGGGGTGAAACATCAGAAAGATGGGCTTTTTCTGTTAACTGTGCTTTGAAGGGGTGAAACATCAGAAAGATGGGCTTTTTGCCATTAAATGTTTAACATTACTGTACTTTTGAAGGGGTGAAACATCAGAAAGATGGGCTTTTTGCCATTAACTGTTTTGAAGGGGTGAAACATCAGAAAGATGGACTTTTTCCGTTAACTGTTTGATTAGTAAAACCGGATGAGGAGCAGTCCAAGAACAGTCACTTGGCTTTGGGACAAGGAGCAGTCCAAGAACAGTCACTTGGCTTTGAAGGGGTGAAGATGAGGAGCAGTCCAAGAACGGGTCACACGATTTTGAAGGGATGAAACATCAGAAAGATGGGCTTTTTGCCCACACGAAGGGTGAAACATCAGAAAGATGGGCTTTTTTCCGTTAACTGTTTAACATGGACGAGGAGCAGTCCAAGAACAGTCACACGATTTTGAAGGGGTGAAACACCAAGATTATTGGATTTTGCTGATAGCGATTTAACATTATTATTATTCAGCTTTATCATTTTTGTCATTAGCTATTTAACATTACTATTATTCAGCTTTGTTATCGTACATTAGCTATTTAACATTATTATTATTCAGTTTTGTTATCATATATATACAGTATAGTACAGAATTCTCTCTTTTAAAAAATATCAATCATAAATCAGAAAATACTACTTGCTTATTTTATTCTAAAAACACTTCAAAACAGCTCTTTAGCAAGAAAAAAGTTTATTGTGGCAAAACGTTTTCGAACCAAGAGTGGTTCCTCTTCAGTGCCATTTCCGTTTACAAATATAGAACATTAACCGACTATTATATTATCGAACAATATAAAACAATTTAAATTCCGAACAAATATTTTTAGCATAGAACAAGATACAAACTTTAACATGTTAACAGTTTTCAATTTTAAAAACAATTTCGAATAAACGAACTAATTAAAATTATTTACATATTTAAAATACCACACGTTATAAAAATTATAATACTTGAAAATTACGATAACAATATATAGAATTAGCTCTAGTTATCGATTTTATATCAAGAAATATTCTAAGATTAATATTTTTTAACTTGTGGCTATCTTTTAACTTATATCAGTCTGTTTATACAATATATAGTTGTAATATAACCATAATTATAATATTTACTGCAAAATATAGATCTAAAAATAGGGCAGAATCCATGGTTGCAATGTGACAGTTACCATATTCACATAAGGTATCCAAAACAAAACACCTTTCAATTCAACAGATGAATTCAGGTATCTAATATGAACTCATTTTCACACAATTACATTACTATACTGTAATTGCAATCTTAAACTCTATTTATATAAATCTGATGTACTGATACATAAATACTTAATATGATACTTATTTACATAAACTCAATGTTTGATTCTCCAGATGATTTCTGGAGAATTAAATCTTTGTGCATATAGAAGTGGAGTATATAAACAAAGATATTTATTCATATTTTATTAATTATATTTTAGAAATATTTGCAAAAGAAAGTAATTTTTGATATGATATTAATATATATCAAATGAGCTGTAACTATTATAAATAATTACAGTAAATTTAAATCAAATGAAATTAACAATACTTCAAAATTAATACAATTGATTCTAGTCCATTTATAATAAAATTTAATTGCATATGACAGTCTAAAAACAGCATGACCAAACCTCATGTATATACAATAATCTTAAATACTTCAAAGCTATAATCAGTGTATTTGGATAATATTAATCCATAATTTCATTTATTTTGTATAGATGCATACTATATTTTACAATAAATGAACCAAAAAAAATTTATTTTTTGATTTTATTATTATTTTAAATAGGTAGATATCCTTCGGTATATAAAGGTTATTGGGAGCATAAAAACTGTTTGTTAAACAAAAATTTGTAAATCAGAAAATCATTTTTTTTAATTCCAATGAAAACTTTTTAATTGGTTCCTGGATATCAGAAAGTCATTGCCATTTTATTTTTTGATGTTAAAGCATTTCAAAAGCATTAATATAAATATAATTATATATACTATAATATGATAGTTTATCAATGGTGGAACTACAATGCGCCACACTCTGCAATGCAGGGAGCTCAGAATTATAGAGGGCCAAATCCTCTGTCTGTACTTTATCTTTTTTTTTAAATTAACAGCATAATACAATAAAAATTAAATGCACCATGAAAAGAGTGAAATATTCAATCAATCAGAGCAGTGCAGCAGTAGCCAAAAATATGGAAATGAAAGATGTGATTAGAGATTTTGCAAATTTAAAATCCAGGAGGAAAAATTTTAAATATATTTTCTTTTGATAATTTTATATTATGTTTAAATGATGCAATTTTGTTCTTTTTTGCTATTTCTAATAAAAATATCTAAATAAGAAAAAATTTTTTTTGTGGTAGGGGCCCAAATAATATTTTGTGGGAGCCAAAAATTTTAAATTCTGCCACTGTAGTTTATGATAGATATTACCTATTTAGCCTATTATTTGTCATTTGACTTTGAATTTTAGAACCATTAAATTCCAAGTGATCTTTGAATTTGTCTCATAAGGCAATAAATTTGCCAATCATTGTGATTTTATTTGTTAGTTAAAAATTTTTAAATTTTCATCAAATATTTTCATAAATTTATGTAATTCTTAAAATTCTTTATGATGTTAAATTTTTGGGAAAAATAAATCTAATTTTCTGGAAGTTAGAATTGTTGTTTTCAATTCTATTTATTAAAAATTCATTAATTATAAATTTTATTATGTTAATTATTTTGATAAAATCTAATAAAAACAAAACAATTTACTTATTTAAATCATTACGTTGATTTATGTAAAGACATCTTTCAGTAGAATAAAATTAGACATCTTTCAGTAGAATAAAATTTATCATTTCTCAAATTTATGTATGGATAAAAATATATATGAGATTTATACATCTGAAATAATGCATAATCATTGTTTTATAAAGTTAAATAGTTAGTTAAATTGTAATAGTTAATTAAATAGTTTTATATAGTTACAGATACTTATATTATTGGTACAAACCAAACACTGGATTCAATACAAGATCCTCTAGTTTAGTGGAAGTGAATTTTGCCTTAACAACAATGGCATACAGAGTAAATTTGATATATCTGATACAATCAGTGAATAAAATAAGCAAGAAATGCATTGATTTAAACAAATTATAATAGATAATTGAGCAATGATCAAATAGTTTTTGCAAAAGCAAAAATTTTTCTTCATAAAATGAAAAGTGGTATAGATTCTTTGCTAAATCAAAAATTCATAAAACAAGAGTTTGTAAACCAAGAGATACTTGTATTGCTTCATATCTGCTATTGACTTTTCATGGTTCAGAGTCATACTGAAGATACCAAAGGACTGAATGCAGCTTGCAAGCCACAATTTGGCCATGATTGATCTATAACAGGGTTTGGCAAACTGGCTCTGGAGTAAAACATCATAGTTTCATTTATAAAATTTTAAGGAATTTTATTCACATAATGGTGATCATTTATTTTATAGGTCTTGCAAAACTTTGTGGCATTAAGATGTGCAAAGTATGATATCAGGGAGGGGGAAACAAGCATGGAGGAGTATACAGAGGAAGTGGAAGGGATGTTTGAGCACTGGGTAGACAAGGCAGACAAAGTGACTAAAAACTGAGTGCACAGGCCCAATTTTTTGTGTGATTTTTTCTTCATTTAATAAAGTTATAATTAATATTATAACTTATTATATATAATTTCCATCATTTTATTACACTGCTTTTACTTAATCCATAAGAGAAGAAGAGAAGCACAACAGCTCTAGCACAAAGATTAAGTAGTTACGACGCAATACCAAAATGGGAAAACTCTAAACTACTAAGTAAGATAGAAAACCCAGAAAAACTAAAAATAGCAGAGATGGTAGAAATACACGACAGGAAGGAAACAGGAAATTACGTAATAAATTACAATGAACCACAAAAATTAAGCTTAGCGTGGCAATATTGTTGTAAAAGAAGAAACACGCAAATAGCTCAATAAAGTGAAAATTATAAGTTGAGATGATAAAAAATTAAAAAAAAAATTTATTTATATAATTTTATAATAAATGCATAGAGGGTGATAATTTATAATAAATATACCAAATTCTTAAAACGTATAATACAAGACTCAAATGTAATGAAAAACATTAATATACAGGAAACCAGAACGACACGTCAGATTTAATTAAACAAATAATTTTAAACATTTTATTTATTTTTAGTGGGAAATGACAAGTGCATTCCAAAACTCAATTACAAGTCATTAATTAATTTCATTTGACATCAGAAATAACACAAAAATTTTCGAAACTTATTGAAAGCTGAAATAACATTCATTGTAACTATTTTTTAATGTTTTCAATCGTATATTTGTTAATCATTTTATTACATTATTCATTCCAAAATCTTGAACTATAATGAATTATTTTTGACGTCATATGAAACTGATCATTGATGACTTTCCGGTAGGTTGTGTTTTGAAACAGGCTCGAGAATCGACTATGTGCAGCTGCTGAAATTATTGTTAAAAAATTAGAAGTATGGTGGATTAACCGCTTCACGTGAAGCTCAGAGCAATACTCGTAATCGGAGGAACTATTATTTTTGACGTCATGAAACTGATCATTGATGACTTTCCGGTAGGTTGTGTTTTGAAACAGGCTCGAGAATCGACTATCTATGTGCAGCTGCTGAAATTATTGTTAAAAAGAAGTATGGTGGATTAACCGCTTCACGTGAAGCTCAGAGCAATACTCGTAATCGGAGGAAAAAGCGTCAGCTATAACCTCCATATTACCCAACAGAAGAAGTATGGTGGATTATCAATCGTTAACCGTTGCTTGGAATATTATTTCTAACACATTTCAATTTCCTGTAAGTATTTAACTGAGATTTATTTTAGTCAAATTCCATTTTTCTCATTTCTTGGTATTAAATCAATAAAATATCAGGAAACGACTTTCTTCTTCTCTATATCACATTGTTATCAGGTCTCGGCCTTTTACATTTGCCATGATTTTTATGAGTTCATATTTTAACATTAACGAGTTTTAAATTAAAATAAGTGATTCCTGTTTATAAAACTGGTATACATTCTTCGACGTAGATACTGTTCATAATTATGAAGAAATGTTGCCGCAATTTTTTACTCATATTTGTTAAGCTACAGTTAATCATTATAGAGAGACAATGAGTTGTTTATTAAATACAAAAAAATAACAGTTTCATGTTTTGTTATCTCTATGAGAAGATTTCAATTGTTAGTGTCCTTTGGTGATCTCTTACAGTAAAGCAGTTTCTATGGATTAATCTCTCTCTCCACCAAATTCACTAAAATTAACTTATTTTCAGCTGATAAAACATAAAGGATAAAATAAATATGTTTATCATATTTAGCATGTCCATTATAAGTAATAAAAAACAAACTCTTTAATGGCAATAAAAAATGTTACTTAATTTGTTGAAAAGAAATCATTTTCAGCAATATATATTGCAACTTTAGAATTTCCAATATTTCTGATCAGTGTAGATAAAAAAGAATTATATAAAAATTAGTGAAAAAATCATTATTCTCTTAGTACAGGCCAAGAGTGATACTGTTGATAGATTTTTTTAAGCTGGTTAAAAAATTGTTATACAATAATTAAAACAGTTATTTTAAAATTGTGATCATATCTTGAGAATGTAATTGATAACATTTATAAAATATAAAAAAACTCATAAATTTTTAAAATAGCAAGGCACTACTGTACAATTGTCAAAGTAAACTCTTATCGCACAAAACTTTATAATTAATTATTTAACACACAAAATATTGATCTATTTATATCAGACATCTTCAAAAGAACATACGAACATATCATAATAAGAAATATTCGTTCAATAACAAATAGGGACAGTAAAAAACTAGAATGATAGATATGAATAGAATAAAAAGTAATAGTGTGTTTGTAAAAGCAAACAATGAGAGAATCCAGAGTAAAGTATGATAAAATACAAAACGGACAACTGTCACCACACGGGAAGAAAACATGCCAACTTATTGCCAAAGCGTAAAAAGGGGGGAATTATGCAAGTGCACACATACAGAGCTAGAAAACAAAACAAATATATTGATAAACGAACAATAACATATCGATTAATCAGTTGCAAAAAAATTTCATAATGATTTCATACATCAAAGTACAGTAATAAAACTTCAAGAAATTAATGAAAACCAATTTTTTATTATTAAATAAAAAATTCTATACGATATACCTAATAACGATTGTATTCGGTGCAAATCATCTATCAAATACCTAATCATAAGAAATAATTAATCAAAACAAATAGTGCATAGAACATATAAATTTTAAAATAAGTTAAGTAATAGTCTGAAATTAATTAAAGATGAGTAGATTACTGTAGAATTCAGCATTCGAATACTGTATTTGAAAAGACAGCTATTGATTGGTCTAACCAACTTCTTCCTAACGCAGAAATAGGGCCCACTCAATATACGATCGAGCGGAGCGCCTGCTCAGGACGCTGGCGCATTTTGTATTATTATTATGTTATAGTACATCAATGTGGGCACGGAATATTTTCGGGTCAAAGTGCTATGTCGGACATGAGTCAAGACAGCGCTGGCGCATTTAGTATTATTATTATGTTATAGTACATCAATGTGGACACGGAATATTTTCGGGTCAAAGTGCTATGTCGGACATGAGTCAAGACATAGCTACTTGTGATGTTTAATTGTGAGTTAACTGTCTGTGTCAGTGTTGAGAAACTTCTCTACGTTGCATGTATTGAGTAGAGATGCTTTTTATAGTGTTATGTATATCTTTGAATGTAGATCTAGTGTTTTCAGGCTTTTGTGTAATGTATGAGGGATTACTCCTGTGGAAGAGAAGAGGGTCTACGAATATGACACAAACATCTTTTGGGATCGTGTCAAAATCGTAAAACCAGTTAATAACATAGCAGAAATCAGAATAACAGAGGCCATGGTTATCAACCGCTACAAAAAGAAAAAATTTTTCATAATGATAATTCTCCATATAATATACCATTTCCATGGAGTTATATATAAGATTTTTTTATTATTTAATCTTTAATTTTTTATAATATTATTACTCTTATTAATTAATATTATACTTATAATCACTTATTATATGATAGAAAAACTAAGTATATAATCAATGCTTGTTTAATGGTTCTTATATCATGAGTAAAAATGAAATTAAAACATCACACCTGTTAAGAATAAAATCTGTTTTCATACATTTCCCTTCATAAGAGATAGAAAACTAGATGGAAACTTATAGTAATCAGAAAAGCCAGTAATCATATTTTATACAAATGCTCATTCAAATATATAATAATGTCTATAAATATTGCATTTAGATTATACAGTACATAATACAATTGGCTTGAATGGAAATAGTTCATCTTTCCAACCAGACAAACCAGAATTGAATTAGAATTCCATCTCTTGAAAAATTTATTCTTTAATTAGAATTCCAGAAATATGAGTCCAGTTTCTTGATCGTTGCCCTCTATATTCTGGATGATTTCATTAATGTTGATGAGCTGCTGTTGTGTCATTATCACTTAGCAAATGATTGAAAAATGGTACTAAATTATCTAAGCATTGACTTAACTCCTGTGAATTCTAAGGTGTCTCTTATTAGAAAATAATTTCCTTTACCCATAAAGCATGACATATAACTGCTATGTAACATTTTATAGTTAAAGTTTACAATTAAATTGTACTTTTGTTTCACTTTGTTCTATTATTGAATAATATGATAATGCAAACACTTAAATTCCAAGCACTATTAAGCAGTAAAGTTCAGAAAAATAATAAAATTTTTATTAAAGAAACATTTTCAGTTCGAAAACCAACCCTCCTCAGTTTGAAATTTATTGTGAGCTAAGAAAGATTGTTTTGAGTATTTTCCAGGAATATGTCATTCATATAAACCAATATGTAACCAAGAAGAAATATGTCTATGTAAAATATATATATATATTGTAAAATTGTAATAATCTCTCAGGTGTTAATTTGTCAAAGAACAATGTTATTACAATGATTTTGAATACAATGAGAATAATGTTCCAAATCTGTTCTAGCATTTTATTGTATATATGAAAATAGCATATCTTGAAAATAAGTGTTTAAAATAAGATTCTGTAAACAGTTTATAGGAACCAATTTGAGAGATGTTCAGAAAGTAACTCTGGACCTTTTCATTAGCATTATTACCACATAAATAAACTTATAACACATGCAGACTTGAATAGCCTTGAACATTTATTTCTTTTTTAATTACAATACTTGTCCTATTTTGCTAGAGGATTGTAGATTCCATTTTTGAAGAATTCAAGATATAATTACCTGAACAATATAAAGTTGTCTCCTACTTAAAATATTTAATTTCTGAAGAATTTTCACAAATACAAAACCATATAAATTCAAAAATGCTTAAATTCAGAATTTATAAATGCACGTATTGATAAATGGAATAGCAAAATTAATTTATGAACATAGTTTAAGTATAGATAAACTTTAAGACCATAAGTAATATTTTTATAAAAAAAAAATTGCTTATTTGTATTTTATAGAAATTCAACATGAATTTTTGCATCCATATATCTCTGAAATTATGTAAATAGAGGACCTATTAATTACACTGCTATTTTAAATTGTCATTTTTCTGCAACCATTTTCTTTCCCTATGTTTTTAAGGACTAAAAAAAAAATTGAAGTCTGGGCTATAAGAAGGAATTCAACAGTCCCCATTAGTTGACTGTTCATTTGGCATCCACTGATAATCAAACTTTATGATACTATAGTACATCATAATGTGAAGAATCAAACCCAAACCTATCCTTATTTCTATTTATTTCCTGTTATATTTACTTATTGGGTATTTTATATAATTAAAGATATATTTCTGACTCAATTTTTCAAAAATGGCTATAAGAAATGAAATGATTTTATCTTCAAGAATGCGTATCATGACACCATCAATCTGAATAAAATCATTACCAAACTGGGATCTCATAATGGAATCACAAAAAAGAGAGAATTAAATAATTCTCTGTTTTTTGTATTTTGAATGGAATTGTAAACATCATAAATATAATGCTAAATTAGAATAATTGTAAAGATGATTGTCAGTATTATTCTTTGAGCAGAAAATAGAAATTGTCCGTAAGTGAACTTGAGTCTGAGCAACCATGTAAAAACCACAATGGTTGACCTTGATGTGGTTAAGGTGATGTGAATTAAAAGGATGTTATTTTTAAATTATCAATCAACCAGATAGATATTTACTTGTAGCCTGAGTGGAAGTTTATAGATTAAGATTTATTTGATGATAATTGGATTATTGTTTGATAACTTTGTTGTTTTTGGTTGTTTGATAATTAAACAAGTTATATTTTACTAACTTGTTTGTTGCTTTATTATTTTCAATAAAATTTATTAATACTTTGATAAATGTTATTGGATTTAATAAATTATTATTTTTTACTTGTTTTTGATATTTATTCAATTATTAGTCTTAAATGCACTAATGTCTTTATTATTTTTGTTCTAATACATTATCATCACTTATTAATAACTGTAAATTCTGGTTAGATATATTGTTTTTAATGTTAGATTGTTTTGGAATTTATTTTTCTGGTACTTTTGGAAGGCCTGATTAGGCCAGACTCTGGAAATATTGCAGAGGAGTTCTGTTAGATTTAACATTGCTAGTCTTGTAATTATTCATAAATTGTTCAATATTCAACACCCTGTTCTCTTAGATCAAATTTTCAGCACAAGCTGTGATATTTTTTTTGCTTGTTGAAGATCTGTCTCTGTGTACTTTGCACTTCAAAGAATATTGTCAATGTTATAAATTTGATATATTCTAATACAATGCAAACATAACTTATGGTCCATATATTTTTGTCATTGTCTGTGAATTTCAGCTGTTGCATAGTTGAATGATCATTTTTTACTCAGGCCATTCAGAATGGAAAAAATTCGACTGGAATTATAATGCTAACATGACATTTTTGTACTTACATACTGATTTATTAGATGTGTTATTTTAATAATTAACAATAACATCAATAGAATAACATTCACTACAACTTTCTAATCTAACACCAAACCTCGTCCATACTGACCTGGAATTAAAGAATTTGAACAGTAAAATACTGCTAGAAAAATTGAAGAATTGAATTGTTATGGATTGGATGACACTGATTTGGCATGTTTCAGACAAGACAAATACCAAATAATTTCACATGCAAATTTAAAATTTTTTCTCAAACAGGATTGCAGAGTTGGATGGTAAATGATCTGACTCTGACTCCACCTTTTAAAAAAAATCTGACACCGACTCCCTAAAATTTGTAAGGTCCAACTCCAGATTTCAGGCAGTTTAAAAATCTGACTCCAACTCCACCCAAAAGCCTCCGACTCTTCAATCCAGGGTTGCAGAATCAGATGGTAAATGAGCTAACTCAGATTCCATCTTTTAAAAAAAAATCCAACTCCCGAATCCAGGCAGCTTAAAATTTCGACTCTGACTCCACCCAAAAACCTCTGATTACGACTCCGACTCTGCAACCCTGCTTGAAAATGGAATGAATTTTAAAATCTGGGACATATTTACTCCGTAAAATAAAAAATACAATATGTCCATAAAGTTTCATATATAAGTTAAAAATATTAATAGTTTTTATGGTGATAAAAACAAACTGTTAAATTCAGGCTCATAATACTGGTCAAGATCTTAATACCCCCTATATTGGTATGTTTTAACTTATGAAACCAGGATACTAGCATTCTGAAAACAAACATATTTTTCAATAAATTTTTATCACAATTAAGATAATGCTTTAAATTAAATTTTATAATAATAATAAATATTATATTCTGAAAAAATTTAGTAAACAAATTGAAGTAAGGATATTTTTTCAATATCACCAACAAAAATTAAAACATTACAAATCAAACACCATCCCCATTACCACAATGCCCCATCCACTGTTAATTAAGCAGAATTATTTTCAGTTTTTAACAAATTATTATATAAGATAAATTTAATATTTAATTTTTTAGAGGATAAATTCAAATATAAAATTCAAGAATAAAAGATTTAAATTTATATTGCTGAATATATAATAAAATAATTGAAAGAACTTACATGTACTGGAAGAGAGAACTGATTATTATTAATCACATTTTCTACTCTTCGTAATATCTATACAAATATAAAGGACTCATAAAATTATATATCTGAAAATATTATAATTAAGAAAAATAAAAATTAATTTGATTATTATTTCCTATTACAATCAAAATCTGTTGTAAATCACAAACCAAAAACTTGAAAAGAAAAATTTCACTCAAGAACTAATGTCAGGAACAGAATTAATCAGGTTATTTTTTTACAGCATTCTTAATTTAAATAGTGTATATCATACTTATGCTAATTTTACAAACTAACTATATTAACTATAATGTAAGGAATATTAATATGAATTAAAAAATAATATTTATTTACACTATGTGAAAATGTTTCTTCAGTGCAATATTTTTTAAACTTTTTATATTTTTTGACAAAAATAAAAAATGCAACTTATTAATTAAATGTTAAAAAAAATTTCTAAAATTTCAAATTTTAGAAATTTTTTGTTAAAATTTTTTTATATTTTTTGTTAAAATTTTTTTATTGGCAGTATATAAAATCTTTTTAACTGTTTTCGAGGGTACATTTGGATTACAATTATATTTTTCAAAATAGGTTTAATTTTAATGTATGCATGACATATAGTAATCATAGATGATTGAATTATACAAGAAACAGATTACTAGATGAAAAAATTGAAACATTGAATGATGAGCAAAAAAAGTGAATATGATACAAAAGATAATAGAATAATCATTATTCACAATTAACATACATCTTGCATCAGTCAAGCTATCCATACTCTTTCAAAAATGATAATACTTTGTTCATAAATGAGGAAAGCATAAATTTAACATTTTGAATTTTATTTTAATAATATAATAGATTTCCAATTATGTGGGGTTGAATTATAGATTGTGGATTAACCAAGGCTAATCCACAACCTAGAAATGATATTTATCACCAATGTTTAATTATCAATGAATTATAACTCAGATTGTTTATAACTTGAATACTATTATTATTTTGCCCTCAAAAGTAATACAGGTTGATAATCAAAAATCCAGCAATCAATAATCTGGTTCCATCAGTTTGTTGGCATGAATATCAGAACATATTAAAATCACACTGGCATGCCATTGTTTTCTGAAGGTGCCATTTATGTTTTGATGGACTTGTACTGCGAGGAAGTTAAGGTGTAAACATGACCTTGTTTAATGCTGTTTCATTTAGCGCTTTGTTTCTTTGGAACATATCCCTCGCATTAAAATGATTATGCTTGGAAAGGGGGAGGGAAGCAGAAGAAGAGGACAACAACAAACAAGATGGATATATAGGATCAAGACAACTACTGGAATGACTTTGAGAGAACTGTGCGATCTGACCAAAAGCAGGTCTGAATGGAGAGGATTTGTCCACGCAGTCACCAGAAGTCGAACTCGACTTGATGGCACATAACAACAACAGTAATAATACATTATGAAATAAAATAAAATAAAATGGTATGTATATTTTTTATTCACTGTCCTGTTTCACCTATCCCATTATTTAGGTGTAAACATGACCTTGTTTAATGCTGTTTCATTTAGCGCTTTGTTTCTTTGGAACATATCCCTCGCATTAAACAGGATCTTACTGTAGTTAATCTTTACCATCCTCTAAACAGGAATTTAATTCCAGAGGAATCTCTGGATGAACTCTAACAAAAACTCAATAATAATTGATAATCTTAATACAAAACATCTCCATTGATTATCCCTTGAGAATAATTTGGAGATTAACCCCCTTACAAATAATCTTGAAAATGATTGGCAAATCTTCAAAAATAAAATGCCTCCATTCTGCATATAAAACTTCGATTTCAAGAAGATATATAAACACTGGAAACCATATTATAACATTAATCAAGATCTCCAACTTCTGATCAGAGAAATGAATCAAATTCAATACAAAATATAAGTCATACATGATGACAGCTTAAGAATTAAATTTAATAAAATCTAACACAAATTAAAAGACAATACTCTCTTACAAAAGAATGAAATGGTAGGAAATTTGTAAAGAACTAGATCCAAGAACCCTTATCAGCAAACTATGGTTACTTATTAAAATTTGTTTAAGAAGTATTATTAATACATAGTTTACTGTTAGAGGTTCTTAGATCTAGTTCTTTACAAATTTCCTACCATTTCATTCCAAATTGACAGTACACAAGATCAATATGTTCAAACTAATAGTTTTACCACTCATAATCAAGAAACTGTAAAAACAGTTTCTTGATTATGAGTTTTTTAATTGAAAGAACTAAAAAAAATAATTTAAAAAATACATGAAAATCACTCAACTCATTATTGTGTGTGTGACTATTTTTGGGTTTAAGTACCATAATATTAATTTTACTTTATTTAAAAATTTATTTTTTTAATGTATTATAATTTTTTGTTAATATGCAGATTTTCAAAAATCTTATAAATCATATGAACTGAAATATACTATAAAGATATGGATTCGTATGTAGTAAAATGACTTTAATTATTACTATCCTAATATGCTTATAATAGGATGGTAAGAACAGATAATGGGTCATGTAAAATTTCAGTGTGAGTATGAGGGTCGCAAGTGTAAAACTTTGCACTCCACTGGTCTCTATAACTATGACTGAACTAAACCTTGCCATAAAGAAAATTAACCCCAATAATGCCCCTGGGTCAAATACTTTTGGATACATGATTATTCATCTGAGCAACAGAGCAAAAAAAGATTATTACATATTTTCAGCTCTTCATGGAAAGAAGCAAATATAATATCCATCATAAAAAAACCAAATAAACTTAATGACACTCCAAGTAATTACCATCCTATTAGACTTAATATCATCCTCTGCAAACTAATGATTTTATAAAGAAAAATTACATACTATATCAGTTTGATGAAGCTAATCCTTAAGAACAATATGATTTCAAAGCAGGCCACTTAATTATTGATCAAATTTATATTTTGTTTAAAAAGTTAAAGATGCACAAAATAATAAACTAACTAAAACTACAATGGCTGCATTCATGAACCTAACTGAAACATTTGACCAGATATGGAGATGAAATTAATATGTAAAATCCACAAATAATTTCATATAGATGAAAAATTACTAGCCTGGATTGTTTCTTTCTTAAAACAAATATGTTTCAGAGTAGAATATCATGCCACCACATCTACAAAATATATTAGTAAACAATGTATACTTCAGGATTCCATCCTTAGTCTCATTTTATTTAACTTATATCTTGCAGGAACTGAAAACGAAATAATTTCCAATTCGGATATAATTTTCAATGTTAATGGTATAATAGTTTAGCAAAGCAATGAAAACTTCAATACAGCACAAATATCACTTAATAAATCCTTAAAATACATTCATAACTTCCTAGCAAAACAAATTTTTAGCCAATCTATTTAAATTGGAAATGGTGGGATTATTCATCTGAGCAATAGAGCAAAAAAAGATTTTACTATTAACAGAAAATTGCTCAAAACTCATTCTAATATATACTATAATTATCAACGTGTAATATATAACATTGTGAAGAGGTAACTCTGACCTATTCTTTGATTATTTTGTTATGCTCTTTTATTATTTATCATTATTTTCAATATTATCTAATGTATTATATTTTAGTTTAAAAGTTAATTTACTTCCACATTCTCCATCTCAAATATTTTGCAATCATGTGTTATGGATGGACATCTGTCTTCCAGACGAGCTTTCTCGGATAATGACGTCATTATCTAATCTAAATAAGTTTTACCACTGATCTGATATGAGAAAATAAGAATGATCCCGTATCAATGTTTTGTTCGATATATAAATGAATTGTAGAGGATGACATGAATGAATAACTCTGTAAGCTAATAATTTTAACCTTGTTACGTGTATTTATGTAAATGAAGCAACACAGGATTGTACTTCACTCGATATAAAAGTCGACGCAACCAACGACTCAACGAGGTGTTGTATCAACGTAAGGTTGGCTAAGTGACATTGGAATTCTTGTAAAGGTCTACAATTGTTTGAAGTTTGTATCAGTGGTGGAGGTAGTAGATTTAATTAGTATTTAAGATTTATTCTTGTGAATAGTTGTTTTGATATTTGAATTGGATTAATCAAGTTTTGTTAGTTAACTGATTGTTGCTTTATTATAGTTACAAAAAGTGTTAACAAATGCTTTATTGGAAGTGTTTTGGAATCTAATAAATTTATATTTTTTATTATCTAACTTGTTTTGAGAAATTCAGTTTATTAGCATAAGTTTCTATCATAACTGTTTGTTCTAGTTCTAACACTTAATCGGTACTTTTAGTTGTAAGTTCTGATTTCCGTTTCTGGTTTTGTTTTGTCGGTTAGACGTTGCATTGTTGTTAAATTATTTTGAAGTTAATTATTTTTAAGTTAGAATTTAGTTAAAGACCTGAGCTCAGGCTGAACTTGGAATTTGCAGAGTCGTTAGAACAAAACCTGAGCTCAGGCCGAACTCTGGATTGCAGAGTCATTAGAACCATTAGGTTTAGTTGTAATTAATAGTATTGAAATTCGTTAGAATTAGCCCGTTAAGCTTAGTGGTACTTAGTAGTATTGACATTCGTTCTAATCCGCGTAAAAGACCTGAGCTCAGGCAGAACTCTGGAATTTGCAGAGTCGCTAGCTTTTAGCTGATAAGTAGATAGTATTGCATCCATCCTAATCCGCGGTCAGGTTTAGTTGTATAATAATATTGATATTCGTTAAAATTCGTGACTTTTCTGAGCTCAGGCCGAACTCTGGATTGCAGAGTCGCTAGAACCGTTAGGTTTAGTTGTAATTAATAGTATTGATATTCATTAAAATTCGCGACTTTGCAACATACATCCCAAATATATAATCTTCCACTTATAAAATAACTATATACATAAAATGAGAAAATGTTCGGTATTCTGATTTTAAATGCTGAAGATAACTCTTTGAAGTCGAAAGTACTCCAGTAAAGGATAATGAATTATTTTTCCACTTTGAACCTAGAGCTTGTCATTTTACATATATAGTTACATTCCAAATATATTGGGTTCACTTTAGACAAAAATCATCTGTAATCAACAAACAGTAAATATTACTACTGGTAATAAATGCAGAAAATGACTTAATCTCCTTAAACATATATCCAGAACTAATTGGGGTGCCAATGCAACCACATCAAAGATAACAATTTTATCCTAATTTGCACTTTCTTAGAATATGGTTCCCCTATCCTCTCAACAGCTTCCCAAACTAACCTTAAAATACTTGACACAATCCAATCAACTGTAGCAAAATCATTTCTGGATTATGGAAGTCCTGTCCTAATAATATAGTTCAATATGAAGCTAGTTTGATCTGCTTGAAGATAGGAGAAACATACAAAATTTCCAAATACTTTAACAAGATAAGTAGCTTTCAAAAATAATAGAGAACAAGAAAATATATTTCTTCCTGGACTGACAACCAAAGACTTTAAAAGATTAAATGGATTAATCTTTTTAACAAGCTATACATCAATTCAAAAAAATTGCCAAAACCTATTTAACAGATTCTTTGAGTCCCATAAGATCACTAACACTAGTTTCCCTTACAAGGGGAGGTTCAGACATTCAGGTCACTGATTTTTTTGAAATTGTGCATACTTGTAGTAGTCCTTTAGGTCAATATAATATGTGAGCAATAAAGTGCACAACTCAGCATTGTCGAGAAAATCGCACGAGAAGTTTCATACCGAGTTCATACAATCTAAAATTTAAGTATCTTTCGAATGTCTCAGTAGCGCAGTAGTTGAAGATTTGCTTTTATAATTGTGTGATCATAGGTTCAATTCTTAGCTTGGACACTTTTTTTATTTTTATTTATTTATTTTATTATTATATTTTCTCTTAAATTGTTTTATATAAATACAGTTATTTATATATATGATCATAGGTTCAATTCTTAGCTTGGACACTTTTTTTATTTTTATTTTTTTATTTTATTATTATATTTTCTCTTAAATTGTTTTATATAAATACAGTTATTTATATTAAAAGCTTGTTGGGATTCGGGAACGGGAAAATGAAAAAAATTCCCGGGAATGGGCGGGAAAGAATTCTCGCCCAGAAACACTAGTGGTGAATGTCCAAACTGGTCACTTTATTCCCAAGCACAACACTACAGAGCAAACAAAACAAGCAAAGATGTTGTTACTTGGGTAAAAAGTTGGTCATTGGGATTGAGTGAGCCACAGAATAACAGTCATCAGCTAGATACATAATATAAATAACTGAGTCACATTACCTATAGGACAGAATCACCACAAACTCAAACATCAGCATTTATGTGAAGAACCAAAGCAAAAACACTAAACTGAAGAATTGGAGTGCACAACACTGGATTGAAGGACCAAATCACATTAAAAGCACTTAACTGATGAACCAAAGCATCACCAATTCTTAAAAGCACAGCACTATTAAGATGGCTGAACCATACAGCATTAAATTGAAGAACACGAACACACAAACAAACACACACAAACAAACACACACAAACAAACACACACAAACAAACAAATACAAACAAACAAACAAACAAACACACAAACACAAGTTCTGAAGTACCATTACAACACCAAACTGAAGAATTAAAACATTTAACATTAGGATGAAGGGCCAATACACACAGTACATCCAGTTCATTTTTACACAAATTAGGATAAAAATTTCATTCTCTTTTTACACGATAGACCAGAAGAAAAATTTATTTGTATTACAGTGAATGCAGCGCTTGCTTTATATTATTCACCTTTATGTTGTTGCTTTTGATTCCAATTAGAAAAGAAATTTCTGAGGAATTCTCCTAATTATAACATCAATAAGTAATTTGTTTTGTCTGCATTTTGAGTTTGGTGTTTAAAGTGAAAAGTAGCTTTTTATGTTTAATGGTATAAAAAATTTAATAAAAGTTAAAATCTTGTTATGTGTAACTCATATTATTTTGCATAATTTCTGTGTTTATGAATAACTAACATGTTATTTTTGGTACAGTTTTACATTAGCACCACATGAACAAAAATAGTACTGATTGAAAAATGATGACAAGTAGAGAGAACTTTCCAAAAGGACTGCACTTCTATCTGGTGCAGACTTTGAGAAAATGAATGATAAAATTATAGTATTTCTTCACATGCAGTACTTAAACTGGCGCATGCCATCATTTTGAAAACCTGTCTTGAAAATATAGTTTTGGAATGAATCTTTCATACAACAAAATTGTTGATTTGTATTTTAATCATCAATCAGTGGGCAGCACATCTTTAATTCTCCAATGTATAGTTTCTCTGGGATGAATCTTTAATGCAATGGAATTGCTGATTTGCACTTTTAATCATCAGTTGGCAGGAAAGCAAATCTTCAATTTCAATTCATTAATTTCACCTTTTGGATAAAAATCTCACATTAAAGAATTAAAGATAAGCCTCCCACAAGCTGATGATTAAAGACAAATCGGCAGTTCTGTTCTCTTAAAGATTCATTCAAAAAACTGCTATATCTCAGATTTCAAAACAAGTTTTCAAAATAGCAATGCATACTGGTTTAGATACTGTATGTGGAGAAATATTATAATTTCATTGTCTGTTTTTTCAAAGTCTGCACCAGATAGAAGTACAATCCTTTTGGAAGGTTTTCTTTACTCATCATCATCTATCTATTGATATTATTTTCATTCATATGGTGCTAATGTAAAATTGTACCTTATTTTTCTTTTCAAATGATAATTAACTATATATAATACTGTTTTATATACATGTGCAATCTTTATGAAATAAAAAGTGCAAGCATGTTAAAATTGTAAGATTCTAACATAATTTTTCATTTGGTTTATTGCATTGTTTTTGGCATTTTTTTTAGGTCTAGAACAATCTTCTGTTTTCCCTTAGATACAGTATATATTTTTTTTAACACAAATTTTTTTTTACATGCATTCTTCAGGAACAAATCTATCATGTAAAAACAGAATTAAGTGTACTAATAAGGTGAATTGGAGTACTCAGCATTGAACCAATGAACCAGACCACAACCAACTCTTAAAAGCACAAATGCTTTAAAAACACCTAAGGGTCACAGCCCCAAAAAGAATTCCCAAATAACACTAAGTCCACAGACAAATATGTCCACCAGTGGAGGAATGAACTGAAGATAAACTGGTTGAGGGTCTATCATAAATTGCATATCTAGCTGAACTATCATTTGATGCACTTATAAAACATAGAAGATGCTTTGTAAAACATCACACTTCATGATATGAAATCTAGTGGAATAATGAATTCTAACAGGTTAGCTGACTAGAACCTAGATGACCAATGAATCCCTGCAAATGACTGATGAATTCCAGTAAAACAAATCCACTCCAAAAGAAGCCACTAAAGACAGTCAGACAAAAGACATCTGTGTCATTAATGAATTTCTTGAGACAATAGAATATTTTCCTGTTGTCTAATTAGAATCCCTTTTCTGCATGGCCAGAGCAAAACCCTTCATTATAATGCACTTTTTAAGTTGATTTCTTTGTTGATTAAATTTAGACAGAAGATAAAACTGTCCACATTCTGAGTTGATTCATTGTTGCAATTACATATCTCACTATCAGTTAATTTAAATTTATGAAGATATTCCTTAAATTTCTCTGACCATTGAATTTCCTCTAAATTTAAAAATATTTTATTAATTAAAATTAAAGTTTTTCAAAATACAGTCAAAATGGGCTTGATACTTGTCTTAAGTTGAAGTCAATAACTAAATGCTGATTATTAAGAGTATGCTCTATAGAAGGAAGAAAACGCTATGCATGTCTATTAGTGCTATCATTGTCCAATTCATTCTGTTAAAGCGAGATGACTTGTTCAAAAGTAATTCTATTTATGTTGCTACTTGGTAGCATAGAAAATGATGGATCCATCCAGAGGCAGACGACTAACTTTAGGGGCCCTGGGCTAACACTGTTTGGGGGCCTATTAAATTAATTTAAATTATCCTAACGGTGAAAGCTACGCTAAACTAATACACTTTAGAGGAGATATATTTGCACTCCCATTCCAACATTGCAACATTATTTGCATAATTGACAAATGACAAAGTATATTTTGATATTACCGACTACTGACAGAGCCATATTTACTATTTACTCTCATTTAAAACATTAATATTTGCTATTTTATTCAAATCCAATAGTGTTGCAAACCAACAACTTAAATTTTATCTAGGTATGAAAAAGTTTTATATACAAGGTGGTCCATAAGTAATAGACCACAGTTTGAATCGCCATAACTTCTAGCGGAAGTGCATTTTCTAAGACGTTCAACTTGTAACATGTAGCAGAAGTATCATATTGTAATGTTCTAAAGTGCTTTTTTTTTTTTTACCAAGGTACCAAGGTGTTATTGGCTCTTTCTTATTTAAAGATGGCGTCAATGGTGAGAATCACCTGAAGCTCATTAGGGGCACTGTTTACTCTTTATTTCAACAGAGAGACCACTTTGATCAGTTGTGGAGCAGCAGGATGGAACTCCCCCTCATTATGCCACAACAGTATGGAATTGGTTGGACAAGGCATTCCCCAGATGTTGGATTGGATATCACGGGTCAGTTGAATGGCTGGCCCACTCTCCTGATCTCACCTCACTAGACTTTTTCCTATGGGGGTATTTAAAGGATAAAATTTATTCCCACAACATCAACATCCTATAGGACCTGAAGGATGTGATTACTGAGGAATTTACTGCTGTTCCTCATGAACTGTGTGCAAAGTCATGTGAAAATATGTCTTTGCAATTACAGGCCTATATTGACGCTGATGGCATGCAAGTTGATCATATAATAGAAAATCGATATTAAAGAGTGTTTGTATTACAAAATAAGCCATCTGTTTTCTTTTCATATCAACTCTACTAGAAGATACGGCACATCAAAGGATGGTCTACAACTTATGGGCCACCCTGTAATTTATTTTTTTCTTAAATTTTTAATTTAAATTGTTTATTTTTATTATTTTTTTTGAGGGTGAAGAGGGCCCTTTGATTGAACAGGGCCCTGGGCTGCAGCCTATAAAAACCATACCTAAATCTGCCCCTAGATCCTTCAAAAAAGCAGTAACCATCAGAATCATTTCCCATAAAAAAAAAGGGGGGGAGGGATCATGTGGCCAGTTTTTTCATTTGAAGAATGCAAATCAAATGAGATCTTCCCTTTCTTTCTCCAATTTCTTACAGTAAAAAAGAAGTGACTCACTGTTTACTAAAGTTATCACAACTATAACATGCAGTATATCTTAAATTTGTACAAATAGGAGCAGAAATTACCATGATCATTAAGATTTGAGTTACAATGGTAATTTGGAATTAAAAATTTTTAAGTCTTTTATATTTGGCAGGAACTGGTACATGAATCATCCATTTCAGAGAGTCCTCAACTTACATGGATTTGACATATCTAGATTTGGCATACAAAGATCTATACTTACATAAAGATTGTCTGACTAAAAGCAAAAGTATATTGATTATAATTGATGATGCTATAATACAGATATATAAGCATTTTTCACCTAATATCATTTATCATATGTACATGTGTTTTATCGGATTATTAGATTATTTTTAATTAACAAGCCAGGCCTGGATTTTTCCTGAAAAATTGAAGGTGTGGAATTTGGAATTGAATTCTAATCCTCCAAGATAGTAAACAATTGTTTTACCATGTAACTTATGTGCTTATTCTTTAATATAACCATTTTTATGTTACATCTTTATGATACTATATAGGGTACTATTTTAATACTGTATAGTGTATATTCTGAAACACATGTTCTGACTTACATAAGGTTTCTCAAAATATCTACTTAGGTAAGTCAGCCTACAGATAACTTATAAATTTGCAAAAGTACTGAAAAATGAATTGTTTTATTTTACATTTCAGTAATGAAATAGCAATATTTTGTATTATATTTATTTTTCATGGATTTTCTAAAAGAAATTATATCATCAAAAATTAACATTGAGGTAAAATATTTTCTTAGAATTGACAAGATTACTGGGTATTAAACATAATGTAAAAATTACCAGTAAAATTAAAAATTTTTATATACAAGCTTACATAAATAATATTATATGATATAGAACAGTGCTTCTCAAAGTGTGAGTCGTGACCCCATATGGGGTTGTGTAACAAAATTTGGGGGTTGCAGAAATTTTAGTAAATGTTTTAATTCATATTCCTAGTTTATATACCTCTATATCCAGGATCACGAAAATATTTTCTTGGGTTAAAAGGGTCGCCAAGTGGAAAAGTTTGAGAAGCGCTGATATAGAACATCATTATTATTTAAAGAACTTAATACCATATTATTTTGAATTTAAGCTGCACTTTTTATTCGGATTTTTAAGACTTAAAATTTAGGTGCAGCTTAAATTCAAAGCGAATATTTTAACATCTTATTTCTCCCGAGCTCCCACTCCCCAACGTTTGCACTTTTGCTTTATGCCATATGTATGTGCATAGTATTACGATCGTTGATTATAATTTATTCGGTAGCTTATTATCCGTATTAGTACCTATTTAAGTAAATAAAAATATTTCTTATTTTTCAATACCTATTATAAAATCGTTGATTCACAAGTAATGATCGATATAGGTCACTTAAGAAGCTGAAGATGTATGATTTCATTTCATTCGAAACAAAAATAAAATTAGTGAATCTATTTTTATTTCTTTTAAATATTTTATATATATTTAAATCAACGATGGTTTCTATATATTTTTTGTCAATAGATGATGCCACTTTGTATTTTGTAAAAATACTAACTTTCTGACTGCAATATGAGAGTGGTGAATTTTAAAAATTACTTTTCTCAGCAGTTGTAACAAATAAAAACTATTCCGAATGACTTTCATCAATAAAGTCTATAATAATCATTGAATGTAATAAAAACCAAACAATGTTTATCAAAATCAGTTCCACGAGGTAGAAGTTGATTCACAAGTAATGATCGATATAGGTCACTTAAGAAGCTGAAGATGTATGATTTCATTTCATTCGAAACAAAAATAAAATTAGTGAATCTAGCTAAAAATCATCCCATTTGGAGTCTATGCACTCTCCATAGAAAAGATTCTCATAAATTATTAAAGAAAGATGGGAAAAAATATCAAAATTGGAGAAACATTTGCCAATAAATATGCTATTATCAATAATTATAAATTAGTATTAATAGAAAGACATCTTCACCATACACTGCTCAATATTAATAAACTGTAAAAAACGTTCTGCTCACAGAGCAGGAAATAACAGACTCACGTTAATTAAAGTTATTTTAAGGAACGTGTGTGTGTTATTTCCTGCTCTGCATACACAGCTCAATATTAATAAACTGTAAAAAACGTTCTGCTCACAGAGAAGGGAAAAACAGACTCACGTTAATTAAAGTTATTTTAAGGAACGTGTGTGTGTTATTTCCTGCTCTGTGAGCTGAACGTTTTTTATGGTTTAGTATTAATAGTTAACTAGAAATTCACTCATATAAATGACCCCACTCATATAAATGAGCGGAAATATACTATTGTGATCTAATCTTATAATAGCTCATATAAATGAGCGGAAATATACTATTGTGATCTAATCTTATAATACTTTAATATAAATGAGCGGAAATATACTGTTGTGAATTAATCTTATAATACTTTATACCTGTAACAGCATATTGTGTAATAATAGCTTATCTTGCAAATTTATTTACATAAGCATATAGTATAATAATAGTAATAGCTTATCTTGCAAATTTATTTACTATATATTTTATTAAGCATTTGTTCAAATGTGTAGTAATTGCACAGAGGCCCGTGAAGGCTGCACCCCACAGGCATCGTGCCCCCGACGGCCGCACTCCACGAGTGGTCCCACAGAGGCCCCAGACCAATAGGCCCCAGGCCTGTGGGAACCGGCCTGGGGCCTATTGGTTTGGGGCCACAGCCCGTGGGAATATGAAACCCTGGTGGGCCCACAGCCCGTGGGAATATGAAACCCCCACAGGGGTCCCTGTGGGGTGGGGCTGCACCCACCAGGGATCAAGAGACCCCCGTCGGATGGGGGCCCACCCCAACGGGCCCAGGCCCTTGGGGCTTGGTTTCATCTCCCCGGTGGGCTGCACCCAGTTTCATCTCCCCACAGACACCGGGGTCCCCGTGGGGTGGGGCTGCACCCCTGTGAAGGGGGTAGTTTACAGCATGTGAAGGGGATAGTTTACAGCATGATGAATGGTTATAATTTCTTTGTGGATAAAATATAAGCAAATTTCATGGCTATGTAATACATCACCATCGTAATTATGGATATAGAACAGGCTTAACGTAATATATCACCATCGTAATTATGGATGTAGAACAGGCTTAACTGCAAATGCAACATAAAATTAGATGTAGAACAGGATTAACTGCAAATTCAACATAAAATTTCCTTTAAAATAATATCCAATGAAAATTTTAAATAAGGTGTGAAAAAGTTAGCTAAAGAGTATCCTGTATCATAATCAGTAATAATTCTTTTAGCTAAGTAATTCTGTGTCCTGTATCATAATCAGTAATAATTCTTTTAGCTAAGTAATTCTGTAATCCTCTATCATAATCAGTAATAATTCTTTTAGCTAAGTAATTCTGTAAAGTCCAATAATAGTAATGCAGGTAAGTTATCTGTTGCCCCTTACTTTGACCACTATGATAATATTGATATTTATTGTATAAAATAAAAATTCGGCCCCTAGGGCTCTAAAAAATGGCCAAATAAAAAAAAGATCTGTTGTCGCAGACATCTGAAAATTAGACTTTTCTAACGATACCCTATTTATAGAAATCGGTACAGTAGTTCGTCTGAAAAAGGGACTCCAACCAGCCATGTTTGACTAATTATAATATAGATAGATTATTACAAGTTAATATTCTTATAGAATAGAAGATGGCATCATCTGTTGACAAAAAAAAAAAAAACTATGTATATATCAGTAAAAATAAATATGTAAAAATATGTGTAAATATGTAAAAATATTAAATATATGTATATATATTTAATATTTAAAATAAATAAAAAATAGCATGAAACTTCTCGTTCAATTTTCTTGACAATGCTTGAATTGTGCACTTTATTATTTGCACATTGTATTGTCCTAGAGGACTACTACAAGTGTGCGTGATTTAAGAAAAATTGGTGACCCGAATGTCTGAACCTCCCCTTGTTAGTTTAATTTGGTGTTTTAACTCTATTAAATTTAATAGTACCCTAACTGATTCACAAAAATCTGATACAAAGTCACATCTCATAAGACAGCTTTCATTAAAAATTATAAATACTGTTCCAGCAAATGACACTAAAGTCTTTAAAAATGGCAATAAACAACAAGATGGTTCATTTGGCAGTAAAGCCATTATATATCGCTTTACCCATACTAAAATTATAAAAATAATAAACTCAAACTTTATATCTAACTTCCATATTGATATCAGTGCAATAAAAAAGCCCTTAAAGCAATAGATAATCCTGACCATAACATCTGAATATTCTTGGATAAACACGTATAATTCAAAAGTCTCTTGCTTTAAATATCAATAATAACACAAAATATAGCCCTCCAAGCAAGGTATAAGCAAAGTTTTAATTATCTACTAGTTTAAGAACTTAGTTGATTTGTAACGTACTACTGAAGATGGACTTTAATTGGTCCGAAAACGTTATAGATAATTAAAACTTTGCTTATACCTTGCTTGGAGAGCTATTCTTTTGTGTTATTATTGATATTCTTGGATAATAAAAGTGCAATCAAAAGATTTGCAAACTACCCAAACTTGGTTTACAAAGACTCAATGGAGGTAATCACATTACTCTCTGGACTTGCAATGAAAACTGTCATCTCAGACAATGACAGAGTTGATGAACTGGCAAAGGAGGCATATGACATGAATGCAAACAATGAGAGAAAGCTTACATTCATTGAAATTCACTTTTCCATTAAAAATCAGATTATAACAGCAAGGACTTTGCCTGAGATCCATGATACATGGGCACCAAACTAGGCAAATTTCAACAACGAAATCTTTCAAGAGAAACAAACTGCAACTTCTAGACTCAGATCCCACATCTGAAAATCTTAAAATATGTTAATGGAATTAAAAACCTTCCCAAAGTGCAAAATCTGCAATCCTTAACATAACTGATCCAGAACACATTATAGATTACATAAATATTAACAGAAGTGATTAGCTACAAATTCTCAATATATCATTAAAAAATTGCAAGAGTATGATATCATGAGTTTGTTCTGATAGGGTTAGGGTAAAAGTAGCAACAACAATAGATAAAGCAATTTTCTAGATCATTCATAATATAATATAAGACTTACTATAAAGTCAAAATAGAAGAAACCAATAAGCTTATTCTATAAGATATCTCTTTAATAAAAATCATTTTTGGCTATCCACAAAGCCTGTCTTAGTACAGTACAGATCTGTTTCAGGACCTATTTATTTCTTTTATTCTAATAATTTCATCTTGAATTTTTTTTGAACATTACGAAATAGACAGACTCCATTAGATAATTTGTAATTTTAATTATAAATATTGTAATAATAAAATTATTCTCAAGATACATTATCATAACAACAATTAGCAAAAATTAATCAATATATAACTAAAAATTGTCAAATAATCTTATGATGAATCAATTTTTTAATTTTAATTAATTAATTAGGAATTATAACTCAAGAATAACCATTCAATCTATTTGTAAGTTGATTAAGCTTGAGTTCAGCTCATCAACTGAGAATCCCAAAAGCATGAATTTTTAACTAATTACAACTAGCCAATTAATTTGAATAACAATTGCCTAGAACACTGAAAAATTTTTTCAGAAAATGCCAGACCCAGGACGCGAACCTGGATCCTCCTGCGTGCAGGGCCGGATTTACCTATAGGCCGACTACACTGTGTCCTAGGGCCTCGCGATTCTAGGGGCCCCAATACTATCAATCAGTTTTCAACTTTTATAAACTTTTAATAAGAAAAAATGGGTTTTTATAAAGTGCTAGATAGAAAGTAAAATTTTAAAGGTTCCTTATAAGAACTTTGAAGCCATCCTGTTACACTCACAAAAATGCACACAAAAAACAAAGCTCTAAACAAGATAAATACTTTATTAACAGAAACGTTTTCGACCTTATCAGTAGGTCAACCTCAGCTGCAATCTTTTAAATACCAAAATCCCTGCCAGAGGACTCTCCATGCTCACACTTTTCTTGACCTACTGATAAGGTCAAATACATTTCTGTTAATAAAGTATTTAGCCTGTTTAGAGCTTTGTTTTTTATGTGGTTCCTTAAAAGTTACAAGGAGTCTTTAAAATTAGACATAGCTGATTTGAATTTTTAGGGGCCACAAAGCGTTGCTCGTCCTAGGACCCCCAAAAATGCAAATCCAGCTCTGCCTGTGTGGTACGCCAATGCGTTACCAATTGTACATGTGTTACGATATTCATCATCATTATAATTGTTGTTATTGTTTATCCATGTTTGAAGCCTAGACAGGATAATTTTAAGAAGTGATGTCACGATTTAATTCCATATTTTTCAACTTTCTAATTCTACCATACATTTCTAGTTGATATAGAAAACTACTATTTAGCTGCAGAAGACCTCACAAGTAGGTTGAAAACATTTCTGAAATAAATTTTTTTCTCTTGATTAGTGCTATTTGTTTTTCTACATCAATTTTACATCAGGAAATAAAAGATGAATTCATATCTAATTAACCATTGTTTAAAGTTAGATTCAGAAATGTGTATTTTTTATTTTAATAAATTTATTGATGTTAAGTAATTCAATCTTAAACGTTTTTATTTTAACTAACAACACTTGGACTAAAAATAATCTAAACAGACAATACATTATTTATCAAAATAGCTAAACCCACCCAAAACATTTTACAAAAATAACTTCACATTAAAGATATATTTTATGGTAATACTAGATTACCTACACTTTTGAATCTTTTCTGTAGTTTTTGAAATTTACTTACTGCAAGATGATCTTGCACTTGTTACATTTCTAACTGAAGTAGCTGCACACATTCACCCAAATATAAGACGTGTAGAACACTGAAGAAATATAGATAAAGAGAGAAGAGAAAGAAAAGAAAACAGACAAAAAACTGACAAACCTGACTTGCTACTACCTGTTATGCTGCACAATAACCTCAAAGTAGGAGCATCACCACTATATTGATTGATCATTCCTTTTGTAGCAGCTTGAGGTACTGGTATTGTTAACGTTATAGGTTTATGGAATTTACGCCGCCTTGGTTCCACAGTAACTATTGGACTGACAGCTACAGAATTACCTAATAACTTTGTCACCAAATCAGGTTGAATAGGCTGTGCCTAAATTGGAAAACATCAAGGAGGAAAAAGCAAATCAGATTTACAAAAAAATTGCTACATTTACTAGAGAAATAAACAGTAAGAAAAATTCATTATTTCTAATTTTGTTTAAATAATAAATTATTATATGATAATGCTTATTAGAAAAAAGATAAAATTAAAAAAATAAGATCTTTAAAAAAGCATTATCAGTTAATACAATATCAGTTAGTTAATACAAGTTTTATTTTATGATCAAAAGATATTTAACACTAAAGTAATAATGGTAGTTCTTTTGACCTAACTGAAATGATTTTTATAGAAAATTTTTATGTTCCTGCACTTGTAGATTTATGAATTGCTGTATACTTTCCTATCTATCTATCTCAATCTTACCATTATAATGATATCAATTTTCTTTATTAAAGCAATTTATTTAATATAATCTTACTTGTAAAAATGAAAAGGATTTAATATCCAAATAATAAGTATACTACTAACTCTCTTTGTTAGATTATATGATTATTTCAAAAACATTTTAATTTACGTTTTGGTTAAAGAATCATTAGTTAATTAAACAGATGACTATTTTTATTGTAAGTCATCATTTCTTTGCTTTTTTTAAAAAAAATTGAATTAAAATAAAAGCTTAGGAAATTATTTATTAATTAATTGTTTTGCAGTTCTATAGATTAATAAATTCATCAAAATTAAAGCATTTTAATCATTTATTTTTTTTAATAAAAATGCAAAAAATAAATTCTTTATTTACTAAATAATTTTATACATTATTCTCTGCTTCACATAAATAAATATTCCTAAGTTCATTATTATAAATATA